>RXPK01000167.1:2406345-2506456 GCA_004143645.1 Protaetia brevitarsis
AGAGATAATCGGTTTTATTTCATCAAATCCAATCAGTAAGTTGGGCTAATTCGTTTCTGTAACTGAAGCGATATCTAAATGGAAGGCCCAGATTTATGTTATACACCGATTCAAACTGACGACCAAAATAGTATATTAAAATATTAGTGTTACAATGACTTGGTGTAATACGAGTAGTACGAGTATTACAAAGCATTTAATTGCGCGTTTATACATTTTTCTATTCCTTAATACGTTATTTATTATTGAAATGGATTCTCATCCATGAAGGAATGTTACGTGTCATGTTGTGACACAATTCTGCAATTCCATGCAAAAGTCTATATAAAAATCTCAAATGTGAAATATCAAGCAACGAGTCGCATCACCAACCTCACATAAAATGTCGTCACAAACAGTATCACAAAGTGGAAAAACAGTGTTACAAAGTGGAAACAGAAACAGTTACATACATAAAAAAAACTTATTTGCTTAGAATCTATATTAATATTTAGCTCCATTCAATAGTGTAAAGTTAGGACTTTTTCAGTAATATTTTAGTGATTTTGCAAAGACATGTGAGCGTATATAGCGATGTAAATTCATTGTCAAAATGTGAAAAGATATAGAGTGATTCATTTAAAAAAAAAAACTACCGTTGACGTCATATCTCGAAAATCAAATTAATCGCCGACTAGAATATAAATACTTAAAAAAAAAAACTTCCTTAAAGTTTTTTTAATAAAAACCCATAATTTAGCCAAAAATTAAATGTCTCCACACATTGACCTATCCCTGTATATTCCGAAGAAGAAATTATATGCTACTTTTCAAAACTTTAAAATTAAAACAATTTACAAGTAATTCTATAAATTTTATAAAAAAGCATCCGTGATACCAAGAAAGTATTACCAGCCTAATGTTGTTTTGAATTTCAAAATTTAGGAAACTGTTTAGGGACAATATTAGAAGTTTGTTGAGATCTTTTTTTCTTTGTTACATACTTAAGATATGGTCCAAAACTTCGATTAAAAACAAAGACAAAAAATATTTCAACAATATAATAAAATGTTTGTAATTGCTTCGTATATGTTGACTGGACAAACTATACGACTAAAATATTTATCTTTTTGATATACAGTAACTGTATAAAATAATTCAGGATTAAAAATAATAATATCTGTTATTATATAAGTATATCTACAATTATATATAAAAAATTCTTCCAGTAATTGAAAAAGATAGAAGAAATAAAAGTACTATCTAAACAACTTACTACTTAAAAAATAATTTACAAGAATATCAAAGCCGAACAGTTGAAAAAGAAAATTTTAAATATAATGCTTTAAAATTAAAAACTTTAACTAAATCATTAACATATGTTTTCAAAAAATCACGTACTAAGCGTTTACCTACTTTTTAAGCATTCTCTCTAACCCAAAACATTTTTTAGCTGTTAAATAAATATATCAGAAATATTGTTACACATTTTACCAACAAATAATTACTTCCCTAAACAAAGAACCGCAACATTAACGACGTAATTTAATTACGACAACTATAAGATCAGTTGAAGTAATAGCATGTTCACGTCAGCATATTATAATAGAAAATTCACTTTTGTTTCCTAAGTAAAATTAAACGACTAAAAGGAACACATAGTAACAGCTACATTCAGAGCGTAAAATGCTCTTGCTCAGAACACTTGAAAGTGGAAGAAAAACGTACGCGTTATGATGCATGACATGAGGTATTAATGTTTCAAAAAAGCACCGTGAACGAAAACGTTATCTTGCGCCCTTTTAATACTCTAAGCAAGATAATAATAATAATATATTTTATTGTTACTTGGTTGGAAAAATATGCAATACCAGAAAATACGTCATTACTAATATTAAATCATTACTTGTCAACAGAAGTCTTGGGATTATAGAGTTCCAGACTACACAAAAAATAAAAATTTCTTACGAAGAATGCCAAAGATTGTTATTTTGACTCATTGATAAAACTGAAAAATTTTAAGCACAATATAATTTAGATTTTTGGGTTAAAGTTAGTCTAGTTTTAGGGTAGCAGTAATCGTTTTGTTTCTAGAGTGATAATCATGAAATAATTGATTTTGATCGAACACAGGGTTTATTTTAATATTTTAATACTCAAAATATAATTCCATATAAAGTCAGGATTTTAGTTTTTAAAAAGGCCTCTGCATACTGTTAAAATGAGTTATATAGTGCTAATTTTTTTTTTTGAATACAAATATTCGAAAGTATCACTGTATCATCCCGTAATTAATAGTATAAATTACAATCGATCGTAGGTTTCACAGCATGGATGTTGTTAAAATACAACAGAAAAGCAGGATCCCAAAATACTATCTTGTGACCCCTTATTACTTTGATATCATAGAATAGGTTTTTGCCGTAAGTTGATAGACCGTTTGTTTCCTACATGATACTGTATAAGACAGGCATCTCTTAATTCCATAACACTGAAGTTTGTATCATATTGGTGATCATGCTTCAAATGCTTTGAAAGTCAATAAAAATCACAGAATGTTATTTCTCCAATGCGAAAATAAGATTTTGCGTAAGTTAAAAAGCGCAATCCCGTGCTTCTGCCTGTGACAAAGCATGCTGAACCTGCTTAATGTTGTATTTAAACTATAAAAGGGTAGAGTGTTGTAAGCGATTTTCTCAAATAACTCGAGAGCTAGGCAAGAGAGTTATTAAACATCGTCGGGGCAACCTTCCTTGTAATGAGGAACAACCTTGGTATTTAAGGCTGTCTGAAAACATCCAGTTTAAAACGACTATTACAAGTGCGTCAGAGATTTCAAGTAACATTTATCATTGTTTGATAAATCATATAGGATGCCATCCATCCCGAGGATACGAACTCTCAAGGACAACAACAACCTCTCGAACTTCCTCACCATACAGGAAAAAGTAAAATGAATGAGGATTAGTTTTTATATTTAATCATAACAGTATTGCGTTGCAACTGAAGGCCCGCAAAACAGCTGATTAAAACTATATTCCGGAGATTCAATCTCTACCAAGGAAACCAGCTGGTTCCATCTATACCCATAATATTATTAATATATACACATGTCTCTACTTTTATTTTTGAGTTTAGAAGTGATACAACAAAAGTATAAGAAAACAAACTATCTAATGGAAAAAGAATAATTGTAGCATCGTATCCGCCTTTTCCACAATGCAACGTGACATCATCATAATCAACGCATTTTAACGATTCGGTACGTTATCTATTCGTGAGTAGAAATCTCTGATTCTAGCCGATAGGTCACTTGGTATGTGTAGTGTAAGATAATACAAAATTCTTCCTTTACATGCACACTGACCATGAATGGTATTCTCCGGAGTAAAACACTTTATATGTCGTGCGCTAATGTAGTAAATTGTTAAAACGTACTGAAGTGTTGTAGGTAGTAGTTAAATAAATTTTGAATAGTTGAAAGCTGACGTAAATTTTCTCCCCTTCAAAATCAATCTTATAGAATTGCTTCTATATCATATTATTCGTATTCGTAATAGAGGACGATCTGAATTAACACTTATTATATACCTACTAGAAAAATCAGAGGCGTTTTCAATGAATCACTGCTATTAATAGAGACCGATATATGCAAAGTGCATATATTTTATTTTTTGCATATCTTTAATTATAGTCTATATGTAGACGTATTACACTAATTGAAGTTAATTAGTGATTGCATATATTGCATATTTAGGCATTTCTATGCACATTTTTACAAAAGTTGCATATATTGCATATTTAAGCTTTTTCTTATCCTTTCTATTAGTAAAAATTCCTAGTAATTCCTAATGTAGATCGACAATCGACAATTCTCAGAAAGATAAATTTTTTACATTGGTTTCTCTAATACTTTTTCCCAAGAACTGCACGTGTTTAATTTCGCCTAGCAGAAGGGATGTGGTAAATACGTTTTATTATTATTAATTCCCAAAACTATCATTCATTGATATCTTTGAGCGAAACAGCATGTAATTGTGTTACGTTTTTAAATACTGTGCGTACATACAATGAGTATAGCGAACAAAATTTGTTTATGGATTAAGCCATATCCTGAACTGGTAACGGATGGCGACAAAATATTTTGTCGAGTCTGCAGTAAACTGGTAAGTTTAATTTTACTAAATGCTTTACAATTGCTTTTAAATTCTTTAACTTTTGATTTAAAATGACAATTGTTGTAGGTGTCTTCTTAGAGAAAATACCTGATTGATCAACACGCTAAAACTCCATCACATATGGGAAAACGTGAAAAACTAAAACGATCCGCATGTGTGCAGCAATCTATACGTCAATGTGTAGCATCAACTTCACGAAACTCAGAACAAGAAGAATATAATACGGATCTGTGAACGCATTAATTTCGTCTACATCACCCATTAGCAAGATTAAACAATGTAATTTGAAATCATTTCTGCAAAAATATTGCACAACATTAATATACCTGACGAAAGTACCTTACGAAACAATTACGTTACATCTTGTTACCAGCAAATAGCAGAAATTCAACAATGGGTAGGGAATAATTTTATTTATATCATGGTAGATGAAAGTACGGATAAGTGTGGCCGTTATATTGCCCATTTGTTAATAGGAATTATTCATGAAGATATTGTAGGTAAATCATATTTAATTTATTGTAAAGAACTTCCAAAAACAAATAATGTGACAATTGCCCAATTCGTTCAAGAAGGTTTATCAAATTTCTTTTTACCTGGAACTATACCTTGTGAAAAAATTTTACTAATGTTGTCCGACGCTGCACCATACATGATAAAAGCCGCGCAAAATTTAAAATTTTTTATAGTAACATTATTCATACCACTTGTTTAGCTCATGGTTCAATCGTGTAGCCAAAGACTTTAGGAATCAATTCGCTTTGATTATGATTTAATTGCAATGTCAAAAAGTATTTTAAAAGCACTTTACGAATCCAATTTTATAAGGAGCGAGTTCCGGTGTAAGTGCCTCTGAACCGATTATTACGAGATGGGGTACATGGTTAGAGGCTGCAATTTTCTTCGGTGATAATTTTGAAGGAATAAAAAATGTAATTCTGAAAATCACTGCTGACTGCAATGCTCTACAAAACTGTAAAAAGATAGTAACATCAACAGAATTGCTACAAAACCTTTGTATATTAAGTCAATTATAGCTTTGTTTCAAGTTCCATTCGTAACTAGAAACGCAAGGGATGTCGCTCTCGGAATCAGTCGAAATAGTAGACAAATTTGATATGCTATGTAAGAAGTTAAGGTACATAGGTAATTCTATATACGATAATTTTAAAAAGTATGAAATAAAAATGCGGGGGTATTGAAATTGAAGAAAGTTAGAAAATTTTGGAAGGTGAAACAGTAAACGATTCGACTTTATTTTAGTTTAGAATGTATTGCAAAGTTAAAAAATACATCAATTACATTGTGGATGTTGAAAGAAGCTTTTCTATTTCGAAACATTTATTCTGATAGAAGACAAAACTTTCTTTTACACAATTTTAAAAACATTTAATTATAAATTGTTTTAGAAATATGTTGTGAGAAAATGTTGTGCAATAAAGTTAATGTTTAAATTTCTGCTCTTATTTATTTTATGTAAAAATTTTGCATATTATCGCAATTTTTTTGCATGTATGCCTCAAGTTTATGCATATTTTCTCAAAAATCGATGCATATATATGCGCATATATTCCAGTTTTTCTTTGCATATAATCCGGTCTCTAGTTATTAATATACTAAATCGCCGATATTCAGGGAATTAAGATTGCATTTCAAAATTAATTCTATTAGCTCCTTCAATATAATAAACATAAATTCAAACTTGAATAGACACATTGTGTATGCACTTATCACTTCAATGTTAATAATCATGTTTATTAGATAAATTCGCTCGGAAACAATTCGAAGTTGCAACATCATTTTACCATCGCAAGTATATCCGAGAAAGTACCACACCCAACCGGGAAACGTAAAGCTTCCCTACTGGCATTATCGATTTCCCTTAGTTTATTATACTGTCCACACTCAGATTCTTACCCGGATAGAATTTCCTTCCACAAACAACAACACAGCATTAAATGGGAGGAAAAGTCTGCAAGCGAATGTAAGTCGTCGAAGTTGGAACAATAAAAAAAAATTCATATCGATAAAATAAAAACGAAAGTCTTAATCCACTGTGATTCATTTATATGGCTCCCATGGCAACGTAATCAATAAAATGTCTCCCCTATTTGTGGGTAATAATAATAATAATAAAAGTGTAAATATAAAATTATGGAGGGTGAATATTTAAATTAGGGCCATCTCCTGCAGCAGCAACGCAATTCATGAATATTTATGCGCCTGAATCAATGGAATTTCACCAGACAAAATGAGAGATTTGGCACGAGAAGCAAACTTGTCGAATTTAACACATTCCTTAGGAATATTTTTTACTTCGTTGAGCAAAAAAAAAGAGTGAACACATATGATACATTCAAACGCCAGGAAGCTTTAAAACATTCACGTGGTAAAGATAAATATTTAAATAGGTACTGACTCATTTACTTACTACTAACCGCACTTCTAAATCAATATTAGAGTTGTGATAATCCATAATTAGGTTAAAAGGTAAAAATGAGGCCGGTAGCATTTCCTAATTTATTAAAAATTGACAGCAGTAATCTGTTATAACTTTGTTGCTACTAGTTTCCGTTTTTTTCACCTTCTTCAGTAAACAGATTACTACTAGTCAAAGATTTTTAAAATTATGAAAAACGTTAAGTATATCGTGTGTAGTTGTCATGTTGGAGAAGGTACACCTGCGGCGTCACAACTACACACGATATACTTAAATGTTTTCCTTTTCAAAGCAAAATTTATTTCTTACAAATGTTTTCCATCTTAAAACAAGTACATAATTGACTTTCTCATGCTTAAGGACATAAGATTTCTTCGACCAAGAAATTAATTTCTTGGGGAATTTTCTTCGCAGATTAAATTATGTATTTGCTCACATATAAGAGCCGACAGTACGGCTGAGAAGGTGTTACGGGGTTCGTTCACTTTCAAACTACCTAAGGTTTGAAGATCTCATCGGATCGGAATAATTCATTTAAAACACAATTTTTTGAGTGGCACTGTATATTTGTTACAAAGAAAACAAAATGATCAAAATACAATGAAATACAAATCATAGCATATAGGTTGACACCTTTTACGATAACAATTACTGTTCGCCCCTAACCTCTACACTTAACTAGTAATCTAAACTATATATAATGAGCGTGCAATGAGTAAATTTACTATTATGCTGGTATTTAAGAAAGATAACTTCGACTCTTAATATAGTCTAGTAATTTCAGCTTGGCGGTCTCTACAACGTGATAGGATTTTAAAGGTAAATTCAATTTTAATACAATACAGGAAAAAGAAAAATATATGTAAAACAATTGCTGGTAACTTTGGCAGGTGTCGGTGTGTGTCCGGAAGGTATTTATCGCGTCACGATGTTGTTGTAGGCGTCGTCCAAATTTGCTCCCCTGTACGCGGGTGGCGGTGCAGGTAAATTCAACGATAAGCGGTCTCCCAAATTAGGTACTTCTTTCCCCACTAAATTCAAACCAAAACAAAATAGGTCCCACAGGACAGGACCGGATTACCAAAACTAAGAAAGTTAACAACCAAAAGAAAAGTCAGCTTACCAGTGATCTAAAGATGACTTTGCCATTAAACTAAATGGATGCCGGCTAAAGCCACTGCTTATAAACCTCTTTTCAAGAAAATATCGATGCAACGAATACTTCTCCCGGCAGGTCCAGGTAAAACAGAAAATCTATTGGATACTTGATGTTCCTCACGTGACAATATCCCACCAAAAAACGTAGTAAGTAATAAAACTTTCACGGAGCGAACTGACAGAGCGTGTGGTGTTTTTGGGAAGCCGGGTACGTCTCTTCGCCTTCCAAGCGGACGGAAACGGAAGATGCGTAACGTTAATCACATCAGTCACTGACAAACTAACAATGCGGGGTAATTCACGCAAAAGAAAAAGTTTTGATGAACGAAACTTGAACTAATAATTGAACAATGAAAAGCTATTTTGACGGACAATGAATTACTAATAATTTGGAAATAAATAACAAAAATGGGACATTACTTTTGACTATCACGTCACTGAAGATGCGTTTGAACCAGCAAGAAGTACGAAACTTAGCTGCTAGATGGCGTTGCCGGGTCTAATTCTTAATTTAATTAAACAATTGGTGGGTGACCATTCGGACAGCACTTCTCAGTCAAAGGCCTTCGATCGGCCTTCGAGGTCTATAGTGCTGAGTTATTATTATATATAAGAACGAGAGGTACTTTAAAAATTTTCACTTACTTTCAGAAATTACTTCTCTGTGTGCACCCACAGTTGGTTTAACTTGTCTGTCGGCTAAAAGGGTTTAAAATAGCATCTTGTTTCTTATAGAACCAAACAAATATAAAACTGTTTTCCAACAATAGAAAGTCCAACATTTTTGACAGCATTTACTGTATATCGAACATCGGGCGTATTATATTGTTCGTATTGTTATGTTGTAATGATAAATATATGAAACAAAATATTCACACAGCCTTAAACTATAAGGCTTATAGTTTCCAAACGTCTTAGTTTCCACAATAAACGGTTTTGAATATTTATAAATATGATTTAGGGATATTCACCGGCAAAAAAGGCCTAAGTGTACAATGAAATAAAGATCGAAATATTAATCATTAGGAAAACTGTACATTACGGGTCACAGCTTTATTAAGTTGGTTACCCACCTATTAACAAAGTGTACGGGTAGATCTGCCACTATTGTCAAATATCACTACATATGACATAGTTTAAAAGAATTAATTAAGATTAATTAAATAATTTAGTACCTTCTATGCAAATAGTTATTTTTAGGATAGGTTTGAACACAAACTTCATAATCAAAGAATTTATCATAAATGCACGGAACAACCAGACAAATACACATTTATTTTACATTTCATTTATGAAACTAAATTTTAATCTGATTAATATCGCTTACTATAATTAATTAAACAGTCATATAAATTATGGAAAACGACTCTGAAGTTGACAGTTTTGAAAAAATATTTGACAGATTAAACTTACTAATTCAATTCACCATTATCACGGGCGGTGGAATGGAACTGACAGGGGGAAAATAGTAATCCAACCTCGTTAAAATGTGCTCTTACCAAACCTAGAGCAATTACAATATATGCCCATGGTTTGCAAGATAACACTTTTTTCCCTTGGTTTGAAATATACTACCATATGATCAAATATTTCTACCCTCTAGTATAAGTCATGAATTTTTCTTTTTTAAATATGAGTTGGCAGTATAAGTTTAAAAACGTGTAAGTTGATTCTGTGGCGTGTGTGTGGAGCAGGTTATGTTATACCGTTGTAGGCTTGCCATGCGTCCGTATTTTCTACGGACAATCCGTATTTTGTAAGACTTGTCCGTAAATTATAAACTGTCCGTAGTTTGTACGTATTTCTGCAAAGCGTCCGTATTTTTTTTCTAGTTTCCAATTGGTCGTACTCATGTCGTACTTTTGTCATTTTTATAGTTATTTTAGCATTCAAACTTTCGCATGATGTGCGTCATCTACAGATTTATTTTCTTTCAAATAAACAAGAGGTGGCGCTTGATTAGTATTGTTGTACTATTCAATTTATTGTTGTCCTGCAGTGTTAACATTGCATTTCCAGTAGCATCACGTCTGAAGATATATACATTTCACGGAAACATTAATTGATATGGTGCACTGCCCGTATTTTTGCTTTTGAAAATGGCAACCCTATACCGTTGACACTACCAATGTGCTACCAACATGATATTTTAAATTAAGCAATACAATCATGGTGTTAAGATTACTATTAATAAAACACGCATGCGCAGATAAGTGAAAAATCTTAGACATTAAGTTTTGAGAGTTGGTATACAGTGCGCATAAAAAGATGACGCTAACAAGACGCGTTCTATAAGCTATAGAGTAATAATAAAGGCCATAAAAACAAACAAAAATACAGTCCACATTTTATTAAAAATCAGCACATGGCTTGTTAGAGGGTAAACTAATTGATCATACTGTATTTTGAGCTATTTTTCTGATTGTAATATCAAACAATAACATATCGAATACCATACGAGAGTTTAAAAAAGAATAGAAAATAATATTGCACAGAATTATTACCAAAACTTATTGCCATTCGACAATAACCACTCTAGCTTTTCGGAGTCTCGTGTTTATTACCTAGCTGCGCGTTTTCAAAATTCGGTTAAATTATTTGCAATTTATTCTCTCTACTGATAACACCAGAGAAAGGATTATCATTCATATTGAAAACATTTTAACGTGAAGTGCAGTTCTCAAATATGTCAAATTTATGGAAGGTAATTATAGTTTATCCCCACAACAGACAAACGTTTTTTTCTTTAAATTATACACTAGTTCCTCTACTTTCACCGTACTAAAAGACTAAATAGATGCACATAGTTATGGGTACCTGTCTATGTCCCCATTACTGAAATTGAGGAAACTAATAATCTATCCAAAACCTATTATGTATGATAATAATACAACACAGCTGTATGTCTGTTTTTGGTAACCGCCCTAATTGTCGCCGAGAAAAAAAAAAACAAAACTCGAGTACCTACACGACGCGTATCCGAAAATTTCCTTGACGCATCTCCGTTGATAGCTGGGACTTGTTAAATGGACCGATAATCTAACGCGGAGGTGTATCAATTCACACGTCGACGCCAACGCCTCGTAATGATCGTCTAAAAATACGTATTTAACGTGTTCGTGAGCACTTACCGTTCTTCTTGACTGGAGACGCACCACTCAGATCGCTCAAGGAGCTGTGGATGCTGCTTTGGACGGTGGCGGTGGTGGTATTCTTCGTCGGTGTCGTGTTGGTGGTCGCCCTGGAACGGACACGTCGTCTTCGAAAACAGGGAAGAAATTTTTAATTAGAAATCGGTAATTAGCGCAATAAGATGTGGTAGTTAATGCTGTGGATGGGTTATGCTTTGTTTGTGTCGTGTGGGATTCTAAAAAACATGGAGCAATTATAAAGCGGATGTTCTTAATAGATTTACATGGATTAATGGTGTTAATTTATTCATAGAATATGATATGTTACAAAGTCACAAGCGGAGAGTCAAAATACAAATTCATTTACACATTTAAAACACAAGAAAATATGCTAGAATTGTATATATGAAAATAAAACATTTTGGTAGTTTTAACAAGATTCGTGAGGGTTCACAGAACTTTCAAAAGTGCTTAAAATGCACTTGACGATGAGGCGCCACGATGTGCTTTGGTTTTCAAGCCAGTTTAAGGAATTTAACATCAGTAGATTAGGTAGTAAATTAAAATGCTATGGAATTTATTCACTGATAATGTAATAATGTGCAGGGTAATAGGACATAACAAATTTGATGTATTCACTTATACAGGATGATTCTCAATATATACGACAAACTTTAAGAGCTGATTCCTGAGGTTATTTTGATCATAAAAGTTCATATGAGTATATGTCGAAAACGGTTTGGTTTTAAAGTTATTGAACGTTTAATAATAAATTATGAACTATGACTAACACGATATAATGCCACAGTTGGTTCTTCATAAACTATTGTGTTGAGAGGGAATTGTTTATTCGTCATTTCAATAGTTCTCAGAGTATTCATTCAGTTTATTGCCAGTTTCTGTTTTCTAAAATGAATTACACGAATGCTGAGATGTGTGATATGCATTTTGTTTACGGTCTTTGGAAATACGGCCAATGGAATTTCGCGTGCTGCTAGACGTCTTTATGAAGAACACGATACCCGAACCGTATCATCCCGCATCATTCAATATTTGCCCGTCTTCACCAACGTCTTAGTGAAACGAGAAATTTCAAAAAACGGACGACTGATAACGGGCACCCATCTACAGTGAGAACTTCACAAGTTGAAGAAATGGTACTAAATGAAATTGAGGAACATCCTACTACAAGCACCAGAAAATTACGCTTTCTTTAAAACATCAATCAGGCCACAGTTTGGAGAATATTGAAAGATCAACTGTTGTATCCATATCACATTCAACGGGTGCAGGCACTTTTGCCGGCAAATTTTCTGCAAAGAGTGGCTTTCTGTCAATGGATACAACACAAAATCGCACAAAATCCTGACTATTTGGCTCAAATATTCCTCACCGACGAGGCTACTTTCTCTAAAAACGCGATTATTAATTTTCATAATAATCACATATGGGCCGAAGACGGCCATTCACGAACTAGTGAATGCCCGTCATTAACATCAATTCTCTGTCAATGTGTGGGCCGGAATTGTTAGAAATCACTTGATAGATCCACATTTTTTACCGATGCGGTTAAATGGCGAGGTATACCGCAATTTTCTTGAAGAGGAGCTACCCCTACTGCTGGAAGAAGTTCCGCTGCAATTAAGATTACAAATGTATTTTATGCATGACGGTGCTCCAGGGCATTTTAGTTTAGTTGCTCGCGAGTTTTTGGACAATACGTATCCAGATCGGTGGATAGGACGGGGTGGTCCACAACCGTGGCCTTCTCGGTCTCCAGACTTAAATTCTTTGGACTTTTTTGTCTGGGGTCATCTTAGATCATTAGTTTATACGACTCCCATTGAAAATGTCGATGAACTGAGAAATTGTATTATCGCAGCTTTCCAAACAATTCGAAATATCCCTGGTGTTTTAGAACGGATTCGTCAGTCAATACGACGGAGGATAGAAGCTTGTATTGCAGTTGGGGGCGGACATTTTCAACAGATAGTATAAGTTAATTTTGTTTTACTAATTATTTTGTTAATTTATAATAAAAACATTAATTATGTTAACTTACTATTAAACATTGTACAATTTTACAACTAAGCGATTTTGGGCATATGTTCTTATGAACTTTTATGATCAAAATAACCCCAGAAATCAGCGCTTAAAGTTTGTCGCATATATTGAGAATCACCCATGTATATAAACAAACTCATAAGATGGGGTTATAAATTTTGAGTTGAAGCTACACGGGTTAGATATGTAGTTTATTTTGAACTACAACTACTACCAGCTTGCCATAAAAACATAAGCATTTAGGCCTTGGTGTGTCCATTGTGTTACAGTAAGATTTAAGCGGATTTTCCAATTACTATCTCTTGTTGATAATTTTTTTACATACCTGTCACTGCTAAAACATCTAATAATTCCTAAGTAACGATCAGTTGCTTAGGAATTATTAGATTATTACAGAAGTTTTGAATATGCTTTAGTAAATGACGATGCAATAATGTGTCGGTGGGATGACAATAATGTTGGGACAAATGCTTCAAATAATTGCCCGTCCATCCCCCGATTTTCTCAAAGTAAAAAGAAGATATCCACGGAAATCAGCCTAAACTTATCAAAGCATTAACATAACAGCACAGAATGCATGGCATTTAGAAAGAATCAATTGTGGTAAGCTAGATCAGTTACGTTTAGAAGAGCAATTGCGTTGGACCAGTTGGTGACCCACAAAATTCTAGGAGAAATTCTAGAGGGAACTGTCAAGAAGACCTAGTTGTTATAGGGAGCACTCAAGGTTTGATAGACTTGATTACTCTGTAGTGCATCAAAGTAAAAAAGGTAATGCGGTGCATATCACAAGAGAGCCACTATGGTTGTCAAAAGTTCGTTATCGGTTTACATCCGAAGGATTACTTCCACGAATATCATGAATTTAGCCAATAAAACATTATAATAAATAAACGTAAATGTATATTATGTAAGTAATACTGGATTACTCCATCTCATTATCAAATCAATGGAACCAAAATGCATTTCCGGGTTATAAGGATTAACTCAAAATGGTTCTTTTATGATTTTTTTTTTTAATTTTTTTTTAAGCTTTGGCTTTATAGGGAAAAAGAAGTCAAACAAGGTCTAAATCATCACAAAATTCTAAGTGTGTATCATATAAAAAGAGTGAACAACAATTATTAATAAAATGGTATTGTATAAAATTATTTTGTTCTTTTATAAATGCGGGAGTAAAATAAAATGGTAAAAAATGTTTAAAAGATACTTATAATTTACAGAGTTAAGAAATGTCAAAATTTAAAATTAAAATCAAATTAGAGAGTGCAAAGTAGGTAGTCGAAGTATGTAAAACTTGTAAAAAGTAAACATTAAATAAAGAATAAAATATATAAGTTTAAACGACCAACACTTTAACATTATTTAAAATTATTTTAACCGCTTTGAACTGAAGGATATAAAATGATTCTGGAAAAGTCGAAAATAAAGTTTAAATAAAGGTGAAAAATTGCAATAAACTTGTGCCATTTATTATAGAAAAATTAAATTAAAGTAATGTTGTGCTAAAGACGTAGTAGAATACTTGCAAACCATATATATAGAAGGTCATCTATCGAGTAAAACTTGAAAAAGGGGGTCGGAAAATTAATTGTGAGCTTAATGAAAGGTCTCTACACAGATCACCTAAGAACAAATATTGAACTCAGCCGAAATCCTGTGCATCTGGGAATTAGTTCGGTATCCAGACACCAACGGCGTTTTTTTTACCGCCTTAATTTGAAAATATAATTATTGGTCTTCAAATTATTTATTATTGATAGGAGATGATTTATGGCCAAACAAAAACATGCTACATAAGGCTCATTCTTTTATTCATCCATATCTAATTAATATATAAACAAAAAAACACTATAATCAATACATCTATCGATGAACTAAAAAATACGCCTTAGACTTAAAGACAGTCACAAAGATTTTTATTATATACAAATATCAAAGTTCTTTTTAGCGTTGCCAACTTATTTCAGTAAATTCCAGAAAATTAATGCAGTGTAACCGAGTTCGCACGTAGTTGCGCAGCCATTTTGGTCGGCCTAATCACAATATGGGACACAGCTAATAGATAAGGACAAGGAGTACAGCTGTTGTAGGGACTGCCAACTTAATACACTACGTAAACGTTGAAAAAATAAAAATACTAACTTTACGATTGTAGTGCTCCTCTTGTTTGGAGGTACAACTGAGGGTTTGCAACTCGACTTCGTGCTTTACTTTTCAATGCAAAATCGGGTTAGTTTACATGGCATGGGTCTCTACTAGTAAGCTGTTGCCTTGTACCTTTTTTGGCCGTATGTAATATTTGGAAATTGTGATTGATGTCAAAGTGGTGTTTATTTTCTTTTAAATGTTTACCGAACAAGGAATCTGCAGTAGAATTGGATTTACGCTACGTAAATGCTCTTTCATCCTGATTTCAAAATTTCTAAACGTCCTGCCAGCGTCTGTGCAGTGGTAATCATTACACGTCAAGAGGTAAACCCATTTCTTTTTTAGTGGCTCTATATTTTCTTTATTGTTAATAATTAAAGTTAGTAAGGGATGTAATGTTCTAAATGATACATGAACATGTGGTTAAGGATGTTAGCAATTTTGTAAGAGAAAGGACTTATATATATATTCGAAATGAAGTACTTGTCCTTGTCAACTGTGGAATCTGTGGTAATATTTAAATAAGCTGCATTTTCCATTTTTTTATTATTAATTTTATGTAATTACCCAGTGAATCAAATTCAAATTTCCCGCAATTATTTTCAGTAACTTCAACACTAACGCATGAAATTACCTACGATTTTGTGTTAGATTAATAATTATTTGAATACCTTTAAGTTGAAGTTACTAAATATAATTGCGGGAAATTTGAATTTGGTTTACTGGGTATCTATTATATTGGAATTATAATTATTCATTATGACTATTTGTTTTACTATATTTAGTTTAAGATTTAGGTTAATGATTAGTAATGATTAAACGATAAATATGCTTCCTTCCGTAATTACCTTCATAGACTAGTTATCTTTCTCTCACTGAAGAATCCTTTAATAAGGAACTAAATACACTGTTCGCTCGGATAGAACAGAACCGATCGTGTGATATTAAAGAATTTTGTGAGAATCTAGACCTTGTTTAATATATTTTTTCCCTATATTAAAAACTACTGAGTCAAATTCGGATTTTATGGCATTTTTCAGTTTGACTATCGCGGCAAAAACACTAAGATTGACCCTGCACCAATTTGTAAATATCATATATTTATTACCATAATCTAGCAAGGATACTTACAGCTTGTTATTTGGAGATTTCTGATTACTGGCAGGTCTAGGTGACGTTTTCGGAGGTTCGATCTTGATGGTACTAGTAGTAGTGATCGTCGCGAACACTTTTGACTTTACTTCCTTCACCGCGTTTTTATTTTGATCCTGACCCTTAGAGATCTTATTCATGACGGCATCCCATCGCCCGACCGGCTTCTTCGTCACAGTCTTCTTTTCAACATTCGGCGAATTGGCAGGCTCCAACATGGCTTCACCTCGACGCACATTCCCTTTGGCATCTTATACTTCTTAGGAGCATCATCTTTGTTATTATGTCTAGGAGATCTTACACTCGTAGAACTCGAAGTTACGGTGGATGGTGAAGGCGTATGCCGTTTTGGGGAAATCTCCTTGACGGTACTATCGGAAACGTTCTTAGAATCTGGGGATTGTAAAGAAGTAGACGTCATGATTAGGACGTTATTTTGACTGTTGTCGGAAATCGTCTTCGTGGAAGAGTCTGACGGGGAGACGTCAAGGTTTGGCGCGGGTTTGGAGTCGGTATCCGCGCTGGAGAGTTCTTCAGTTCTAATATTCGATTCTAAATCGGTAAATATGCCGCTAGAATCCATATTCTCACGGTTATTGACGTAAATATCTGCGGCAGCTTGAGGATCGACACCGTATAGGGTGCCGTCGATGACCTGCGCGCGTCTATCCCCACGCAAAGGGTGTTCCTCGTGGTTAATCAGCATCGCCTCCTCGGTGTAGAAATCAAGTCTGTCATCGGTCAGGTCTTCTAGCTGAGGTCTGGCTAACGGTCTTCTCGTGAGAGGAGAATTATCAGCGCCTCGACTAGCAGGCCTGGACATCTCTCCATCTCCTTGATAACCGGTATCGATGCTGGTTATACTCGTAATGCTGGTGATGAAGTTGCTGGTCGTTTTCGATTGCGTCGGCTCGGTTTTCGTTTCCATGACAGAGCTCACGCCATCCTCCACGCTTATAAGGGCGGTATCCAGCGGTAATTCCTCGGGAGACGGCGTTTGATCTATCCTGGTCAAGAGGAATCTTTCTTGTTGTTATCAGTATCCAATGGTAATTCCATATTCATCGTCGTGTCCGACATGAATGTGGAAACCTCGTTGACGTCGAGTAGACCTAAACTGTAATCCTTAAGACTGGAATCGACGATGTTGGGACTATTCATGTCCGACTCTTTTTGATATTTCATAACAATATTGACGTCGTTTAAAAGTGACGGTATATTTTCCGAAGATGGGGATCTGGAAGTGATGAAACATGATAGGTTATCAACCATTTGATCCGGCGTTAAAATGCCGAGAGATTCGTCGCAATCCAACGAATCTCTTTTGGCGTTTTCATCTTCGATGTTATGATTCGTAGGTGATAAAGTTAACGATCTTCCTAGAACCGTCTCTCGATCTGTTCGTAACGGAGTCGAATGATTTATATTATTACCAGTTGTTTGTTGTGAGGCTCTGATGGGCGAGAAGTAATTATCCGTTATTGGATAACTCTTGGGCCTATCAAAGGACTCGTTGATGTTCTTCAGGATGACAGTTTCGTTACAACTGAAACTTCGCAAATTCAAATCGGACGGCGCTTTATTCTTGGGGGTATCTTTGACTATAGTGGCGTTTAGCTTCTTGTCTGTTTTTACGTCGAAAATTACGTTGTTGTCGTATCCTCTAGGCGCTGTTTTGTTGGTATTATGTTGTGGCTCTTTGCTTCGCGTCACATTCAATATCTCTTTATCGCTGTGAGTCACGTTAAAAAACCTCCTCTTCGTTATGGAGATGTTGATAATTGTCTCGTTAACGTCTCCGCTTTCCTTCAACGTGGAATCGTCGCAGATTGAGCGATTTTGCGGAATATTCACGACTGTGTCGCATTTAATCTCGGTCGTATTCGCGCCCGTCCTGCTGTATAAAAGTGATATTATTCGCGTTGCGTATCGAGGAAAGCGCGCCAGTCTCCGTGTTGTCCGCTTTATCGAAGGTTTCCGACCGCACCAACGGCGTTTTTTCCTATCCTTCGTTAAATCGTAATTATTATCGTCCTGCGACCTGATCGTCGTGTACGTATTGTTCACCAGCTGATCGTTGGCGTCGAATATCATGCTATACGGTCCCGATGCGGCGTCCTCCGCTATTTCGTCGATCAGCGACACCTTGGACAGTGGCGCCATCAAGCCGCGCGAAGCCGGACAACTGAAGTAGCGCACACCGCGCACGAAGCCATCGTTCTTGCCGACCGCGCTAGCTAGTTCCACGCCGCACCACACGCCGGTCGTGAAGTGCACGTTGCCCACGAAACGTAAGATCCCTTCCTTGTCCGCTACGCGCACTTTTTTACCGATATCTTTGGCGGTCACTTCGTCCGCGATCTTTTTGCGCTGTATCACTGTCGCGTCGTGCTGTTGATGCGCTGTCTGGTCGGCCGTTATTAATCTGTCGTTCGCGTTGGTGGGTACCGGAACGGGGATCCTCGGCCCGAACACGGGTATCCGGGTGGGACCGGTTCTCTGGAATTAGAAACGAATTTTACTAAATATATGCCATGCGAATTTGAAATTATTGGAAGCAAAAACTGCTACGTACTATTTGGTTTATTCGTTGACCACCTGAATGCACCTTTTTCATTTTTTAACATAAATTTTGTATGGGAAGAGTGTACAGGGTGGGCAAACTTCGATATTCTTATAGGGTGCAGACCAAACGGTAATAGATATAAGAAAAGTAAGCAGAAAATTACGGTCACCTTTTCTTGAGGTTGGCTTAGTGATCCAAACAGATTCAAGCTAATTTGTTTAGTTACCGAAACTTACAGCCGTTTGCACAGTCTGTGATTAATATTTTAATTAACTAATCAAAGATCAAATTTAATTACGAATTAAATATGAATAGGATTGCACCGAACAAAAATTTAATTAATGATTAGTTAATTAAAAAGTTTGCGTCAGAAATATAGGTTGGTAGTGCGTTAAGTTTAGTTTTTAGTCAAAAATTGTATTTATATTGGGAACAGTGTTCCATCATAATGAAAATTGCCGCTATGCGAATGCGCGATTTTAAGCGGCATTTGAAAGTTATTGGAATTTAAGCTGAAGAAACTTGCTACAGAACTAGATATTGAGATAAAAAAAGTTGAATACTAGTTTTAAAATGGAAATTAATATGTGAATGCAGGTTTTTTTTTTTCATTATGCAATTCTTTTACTTGTTTGTTCTGCAAATGCTCCAATTTTTGATACTTTATTTGACCTCTGCTATTACTCTTTAGAATTATTTTATTATTACCATCATTTCCTTATATATTTTGTTCCTTTTATTTAATAAATAAATGGTTAATTACACAATATTTCTTTAAAAAAAAAATCAAAGTGATAATACATTTAGAGTAAATAAAATATATTTCGTTTATACAAAAGCCAAAGAAAACAAATACAAAAAAAATGTTCAAAACACTGCGTAGGCTTTCACGGCCGGTGTAACTATAACTAATAGCTTCTTGCGGGTTTCCTGAAGAAGCTGTCAGTATGAACAGCGAAACGTCGAGCGAAAGTTTTGACACACGGCGAAACCCGCAAGAAGCTATTAGTTAAAATGTTCAAAAGTTAATTTCTGTATAGCAATGAATTACAAATTGTTGAAATAATCATTAATTAGTAATGCCTGTGTCGCAGCAGGTACATCACCAACAGCGTCATAATTAATCTCATGAAGTTAAGTTGTCCATTTAAATTTTTTTGATTTAATTTTTCTTCATTGATTTCCTCTTCACCCACATTTATGGCTATATTGTGCAATACTGAGGTACCAACTATTACTGCCATAAAGGTATCTAGCTTTAAGCGACAACCATATGCCAGTATCGAAAAACATTCTTCTTAGAAACATGCTTTCAATGACATTCTGTGCTGTAATATGGCTTTCATTATAACGATTTTTCACAACTGTTTCAGAATTTAACATTGGGCTCAATAAATATGTTTTTGAGGCATATCCACTGTCGCTTATGGAAAGAATAGATCGTTAAAGTGTGTATTCCCTGGCCATCGTACTACGATATCCATTATTTTTACATTAGCATCACATAAAAATTGTGAATTTATAAAAAGATTCCTTTCCTATTACGAAATACCTCCAGGTCATTCCCACCTGAAACCACGAGTAATCCTCCAATACATTTATTGTCAGTTTTTATTTCGGGAATTAATTTTTGATTTACCTTGGACTTTCTAAAACCCTGCCAAATATACACTTCTTGCACGCCGCTATTCGTTGTCCTAATCTTTAAAGTAAACACTTTAATTAGCCAGCTACTTCTATTTACAGTCACAGATATTTGTATTATAACCAAAAACCGCATAACATAACCTATAATCGCCTATAAACACGATTGTAAACAAAGAAACTACGCTTGCGCCAACTTTAATTATGAGTTAATTCGTACCTTGGGTACTGGTTAAAGATAATCACGAATTAAGGATTTAATTATTAGTTAAGCAGTCGGTGCAAGGGAATTTAAACTTTAATTATGATTAAATTTTAATTATAACTTAATCACGAACGGTGCAAATCGGCGTTAGCAATTTTCTTTTAACCATTATAAGTCTGTTGCCATCATATATAAAGGAAACACGTTCAGATATATTTTATATGGTTGTTTATGAGGAATACACTGGCATGTTTGATTTTTTTTTAAAATTTAGTATTGTACGAATTATTTACAAAAGTAATTTTTTTTTAAATGGAACATCCTGTATATCTGTAGGTAATTGAGTTGCATTTTTTTTCGTCATACTTAATTTAAATTATTAATTTCTTTGTGGCCTATATACCATATTTCCTATCTTCATTTGTATTCCAAACTTCATTTCATTTCTTTTTTCTAAGAAACAAAAATTTTTCCATTAATATTCACGTGAAACATTTTGTACATTTACCCTATTGAATGTGATTTCTTTATTTTTAGGTAAGAGTTATATAAAACTGTAAATGCAGTTTAATAAATTACAAACTTTGTTTTTAGACAAACTCAATTAAGTTTTATTTCGTCGCATCAATTTCCTATATAAAAAAAATCATCCCACTATAAAACGATATTTTTTTGGAATTTCTTTTAATAGAAATAAGTGAGTTTACTGTAAACCCATCAGGAGATGGGAAATCAAATATAATTGCTATACCTTCAATATATAGGTACAAAAGATGGCCGATTTTTTAGTGTCCCGGAAGATTTACAACCAGGGAGTTGGCATACAGCTGTTACAAATACAACAACTTATGGAAAAATAAAAAATACATTAAGGAAAAGACACTGAGCAAGAAATATTTGGATTATTTTAACAGAGTTAGTAAAAACATACATAGATGTCAGAGAAAATATGGTTTTTGCAGACTATTTTTTTGGAAGAAAACAAGTGCCTGCTGAAAATAATAGTAGTTCACAGGATTCGAGAAAAAAAATTGTTGAAAATAATCAAAAAACCTCACGAAAAAGAAAATTAAAAGAATTATCACAAAAAAATCATCACTGAGAATTTTTAAATGCTAATAAATGCATAAATACTTTCGGAAAAGAAAGAAACGTTTTGAAATAATACAAAATGAAGAAATGATTGCGATCTTTAAGTTGTTTTTAGAATTCATATTTAAATTGGTGTAGCTCTACCCACTACACAATTTTTGGTAAAATTCCGGTACGATCTTGAGGCAATTTTGTGCTCCTAAAACCGTACAGGTATTTTACTTTTAGAAGTAATATTTCTAACTATAAGTAATTTTTCGAAGGCTTTTCCATGTAACATGGAATATTTATGCCAAAATTTCGATATGAGGGTAACTTTTCCAAGATTTTTTCATGTAGTCTGGAATACTCACAAGTAAAGTTTTTAAGGTAGTGACAATTTCCATAAAAGTTTTTCTTGTTTGAAAGGAAAAGTATTTCTGATTTTTTTCTAACAAAAAGGAAAATATTTCTTCGAAATGAAAATGCCCTGCTAGAGTGTATTTACTTAGATTTTAATGCATAAAAGACAAACAAAATATGAACATTTTTAATGCTTACCCAAAAACCACTGCACGTCAGTTACCCGTTGCTTCGCCAGATTGGCGATTAAATCAAGGGCCACCGTGTGCAATCGGGCAACTATTGTAATAACAAACCTAAGAAATATTTATCTGGCAAGTAATAGATGAATATTTAACTATCTCTGCCATGTAGAAAATTTATATCGAGAATGGAAATTTAGTGCAGTGAAATATGAGAACCGCCATCTACACGGCAATTTCTGTACTTGTAGAATATGTTTAACGTATTTGTTACTATAGACCAGAAAACTTTGGTATTATATATTTAGAATATCATGACCTGATAATTTACAGTTTTGTAATACAATTTTGATATAAATCTACTACTACTTTATCTGTAACTGCACCGACTTTGTATAAAATAAATAGTTTCTTTAATAAAATCGCAAGTGCTTGATATCATATAACTAGAAAATATTTTTTTGCTGTTAAGGTAATTTATTTGAATAAAAGATATTATAATTATCCAAACTGTAAGAATTGTCTTAGTAATATTAGAATGTTAACGATTTTTTTCTAAGAAACAAAAATTTTCCATTAATATTCACGTAAAACATTTTGTACATTTGCCTTCATTAGAATGCGAAAAATTGCAAAAAGATGATTTTTACTAAAAAAATTACCTAAATTTTTTAGTGTGTGGGTAAGTTTTTAACAGATAATGTTGAATTAGTTTGAACGTGCATGCAATTAAGTTGTTTCGGATATTCCATGCTCAAATTTTAGTAGAATGCGTACACACTTTAAAGTATTAAAAGAACAACAAACAGATTTTGTAATATGTATTAATATCACTTACTAATAATCTGTATAATAGTTTTAAAATAACAAGAAAACAGAACCAGGTGTGACCGAATACCATGTCATTTCCGCCGACGTCTGACTTGAACCAGAACATTCTAAATTAATGCATGCGCGCTTTGCTTATTTCCTTATCACTTGAAAATTATTATATTTATGATTGTAATTCTCCAATTTGTAAGAAATTTAAAGTTTTTCCTAAGAGACATTAATATTATTATTGGTAATATTATAATGTCAAAGATTCTTTCTTAAGCACAGAAATTTTCCTGCAATATTCACGTAAAATGCTTGTATTATAGGAAAATTTCTAACATTTCTACATTTTCCTTAAGTTTCCGTACATTTACAGTGCGGATTTTGTCAAAAAAAGTGATTTTTACCAAGGGAAAATGCCTAAATTTTTTTAATGTGTATGATATTCTAGAGTGCTTTATTCAACATAATAATAATGCTGATGCGGCAGCTGAAACATACTTTAACCGTATTACAGACAGAAGACAGTCGCATAAAAATATGTTTCCAAGACCAAAAGAAAATCTTATTAATTTTGGTTCGTTCAAGCGACAAAGACCAAAAAATATAACATTGAAGACTCGGAGAACAATGCTGTTAATGTCATTAGCGCTGTAGTTGCCAATCATTTTGTTTCGAGCCGACAAATTGAAGCTTACAGTACAATTTCTCGACGGAGAGCTTTAAACATTTTAAAGAAGCATAAATTTCGACTATATGCATTCAGGAAAATAATCTATTATCTTTAAACAAAAACAACACAAACATCGCATGGCTAGAAAATTTATCTAACACAAAAAAGCGATATTTATATATAATTTGCCTTCAAAATTTTTAGTCTTTCAACGATTTAGTTAGGTATTTAAATTCGTATCTCAAAGTGACAGAATGTACTTTTACTACAATAAAATGCGTACTTAATATAAGTAAGAATAGTGCAGAAATAGAGAAATTAAATTAAGAAAAAACAATTACTTCTACGCATACATTGAGCAGAGCACTCTTATAATTAAGGCCAAAGTTTGGCAAAAAAGTGGCAAAAAATAATACTCAAACAATACCACATTTATATAAACCTTATTGGAATGTTCTATAATATAATGTTCACTGCAAACATTGGCTCCATGATAGCTACTAAAATAATTGCAGCTGCCGTTAGCAGAATACGGAAAATATCACTGGCGAGTGATAAAAATACGATTTTTTCATGATCCTATTCTCTCTCTCATAAATAATATTTAAAAACAAAACATTTGCACTTTATAGGGAGAAAATTAACTTAGTTATTCTACAAATTAATGCAACGCGCCAAACATTCTTGTGACAATGAATAAATAATTCATTAAAAATATTAATATTAATATCATATGCATAAAATCATAATATAAAAACAGACAGGACATACAAGGATGCAAGCAGATACACATAATGCATTTAAATATGTTATGTCATATTAATTACCATCCGATAAACCATAAAAAAAAAAATATCAACATGCATGATTAGGGTATTTCCAAAGTGAGATTATATTTCCATTTTTAACTATTTAGTGTATTGCAGTATTTAATCAAC
The DNA here is from genome assembly GCA_004143645.1 of Protaetia brevitarsis. NCBI lineage: Eukaryota > Metazoa > Arthropoda > Insecta > Coleoptera > Scarabaeidae > Protaetia > Protaetia brevitarsis. Next base: position 2,431,057 of record RXPK01000167.1, read on the forward strand.
AAAGTAGATATCTACATTAGCAATGCGCAGAATAAAAAAATTCGGGTCACTTCCTCGATTAAAACCTTGTATTTTGCTCATGCCACTGTTCAATGTTAACGAACACTCAATCAACGTAATGTATATATACCAAAAACAAAATAAATATACATCGAGGTGAAGCAGGGCCTTTACCTTAATTAAATAAACTTATTCGAATACTATATAAATAGAAATTTATTATAGTATTTGATATAATATATCAAACATAAATCAATATGACCATTGCCGATCCAATTTTAATTATGTAAATTTTCTGTTTCAAACAATAGACTGAGTTAATAATAACAATTAAGTAATGTTATGGTCTGCAGACTGTTTAATGTATAAATACGTGCTTTAAAAATATGCACACATATCTGTTTTTATAACTGACTTCAGTTTCAGAGCTCTGCTTCTGTTAATCAATTGTGTGTATCTATATTATTATTATACTAAGATTCTTAATCGGTTTTATATATATATCCTATAGTAACTATGGAAGTCTAAATAATAAATATTTTGATTAATTGACGCAAGATAAAACTAGGTTATTATAGTAATTAGTTCAAACCCTTCAATTATGAGAATCTCGAAAACGATAATGGTAGAGCATCACTTACTTACTTGTTATGGCGAAGTTATAATTAATTCTTCTATATATTTGGAGTTAGGGTGAGTTTCAAACTTGTTTTATCTTATGAATTGATGGTTCTACTGCACTGACACTTATTTGTTCTGTTTTGACAATTCATCAAACAATAAATAATATATTAACTGATAAACGTATGTAGGATTAACTCCAATTTATAGCAGATTTATTATTATCAATTTGTAATGTTGAGAGCTTTGGATAAAGTACCATTGATATTTTATTAAAGTATAAGTCAACGACAGTAGCACAAGTGTTCTGGAAGGCACACTTAGTGCTTTTACTACTTCTAAACCAAAATTACCAAAAAAAAAGGATGTACACTCTGTCACCTCTTTCACTCTTACTTTTCAACAATAACTATTAGCAACCATTTTGATACTTAATTAACTCTATTACTGGTGTATGATTACAAAAACTAAGGGTATATAGGATAACCTACCCAAAAGTGCTCTCGATGGTATTGAATTGAAAACCCATACAAAATTTACGCTTTATAAAGGTAAACACTTGTGCAAGAATCATAGAAGCAAATAACCCCCAAACTATCTTTTTTTTATCTCCGCCTATTTTTAGCCAATCGATTTGAAATGTTACAAAAATAATTTAGTTAACCAGTACTCCCATTTCAAAAATTTTGACCCTGCTGTGACAATCTTAACTAGTTAATAAAAACAATAAATAAATTAATTAATAAATATGTTTGGGACTCTCAGAAAGGCCCTTCCAAGCACAATCACCAAACTTTGTTCTCAAATATGCTCCTATATGCCGGCTTTACTGTGTGAAAATTTGGCCAATTTGCTATGGGAACAATTTGAGAAAAAAAGTAAAACGAATTAAGGTAGTATACAACATAGTAGTATTTTATGACTTCCAGCTGTATTTTACATAGCAATTTGAACCATTTCGAGAACGTAATATACTGCATAATTGTGTGGGTAGCTGTTAGCAAATATACTACAATATGCTGGATGTTCATAAAAAGGTGCCATGGTATAATTTATCATTTCAATAGGACCCCTTGTATGTATGTATGTAGGTAGAAGGGTGGTGCTACACTGCGACCTAAAAGATCTATTGTGTCCCCTATTCTTGCTGCTTTACAGCTGGCCTTTCAATCCTATTCCTTTCAGAAAGTGTAGGATGTCAGAGGGCCCCAGTCTAGGTAAGTCTCTCTCTTCGAAATAGGACCCCTTATGTATGTTTACATTATGAAAGGTTTCTAATCACACTCCATTCTTCTCCAGATTATGAAAGTAATTTGTTTTGTGATTTTCGATTCTGCTTCTCATCGAAGACTGAAAAATCGCCTATACCAAAGAAAATATTCCTACGTCCAACCGTCTTCAAGTAACAATGATTTTTTTTGTGTGGATTGGCTAAGATTAGGTCAAGATGGCAAATTATTTTTATCACCAAACGACGGTGTGATCACCAAGAAAGTATTGTCTTTATCGTTTGCAAAATGATATTTTCCGATTTTTTTTTAATGGAACACTGTACATTATAACTAGAAATGACGCAGAATTACACTTTTTATCAATCCATATTAGGCTTCCTTCATTTCATTCATTCATTCAAGTTAGGGTGGGCACTTGATGTCCGGGCACTTGAGCTTGGTGCTCATTGTACCATCCCTATTGATTCTCTTATTTCCACTCGAGCAGCTTGGTGTTCTCTATAAAGCCCAGTATCTTGCCAGTGGAAACTTGAGACCTTCGAGGCTCAATAGATCTCTCCGAAATATTTCTGCCTGAGTACCTTCAGTTCTCACATGTGCAGTTACATGTAACTCGTTTCCTCCTGTAGTCGCATCTTCTACACCACGGTTCGCTTACACGGCCTGTGTGTTAGTATGCTTTTTCAGAGGACAGTGGTCCAGTTACCAACCCAGTAATGTTTTAACTTCTTTCTTACTGCGTTGAGTAGGTTATCAGAGAAACTAAAGGAGTCCCGGAGTCTCCATCCCTATCAGCGTTTGGTATGGAGTGACCTTCAGTCGACCTCCATTTTTTGTACTTTCTTATCTAACCAGGTCCAAATCTCCCTTCTTGCGGAATGCTTAGTAATCCCACATACAGGCTCTGACCATGAAGTGTCTCTTAGAGCCCTCCTTGGCTAGTTCATCGGCTATTACGTTGCCCTTTATATCCTCATGTTCCGGCACCCAAATCAGAGACAACGTGTTGTCTCGTGCCAGTGCATTGAGGGATTGTTTGCAGTCCCTAACTAGTTTTGACCTAGTTACAGGGTTTGAGACTGCCTTAATGACAGCCTGGCTGTCAGTCATTATATTAATTTTCCTCCTCATGTAGCCCCCTTTTGCAATCATTTCTCACAGGCTGCAAGGGCGAATACCTCTGCCTGGAAAGACCGTTGTATGTTTCCCTAGGCTTATGAATATCCTTTGATTAGGACTGGGCCCACAAATACCGGCTCCTGCCCCTGGCTGGATTTGGATCCATCCGTGTACCAGTTTTCGTTAGCAGTGATTTCACTACGTGCCTGGTCTCTGTTCGGTATGGAGATTTTCACCTTTTCAGTGAAGATAAATTCGGGTACATGCTATCCGTGGGCATTTGTAGCAATGGCCCGTCAGGAACGTGCCCGTAGTATAAGTGTGCCCTCCCACCTGAAGTTGGGATGCCACAGGTTGTTGGCTTTCAGTCTAAGGACCGCATTCATTGCCTCCGCTCTCACATAGAGTTCCAGCGGGGGAGGCCCACAAATGATCTCCAAAGAAGGCGGTCCCTGTACTGTTAGTTGGCGCCAAGTGATACCCAGCAATGCCTGTCTCCTGGATATTATATTCTGGTTTCTATAATAATTCCGGAAAATCAAAATTTTAATGACGTTAATAAAAGATGATCACCAAGAAAGTATTGACTTTGCCGTTTCCAAAATGATTTCTTTCGATTTTTTTTCAATGAAAGAATTACGCAGAATACATTTTGCATCAATCCACATTAAGCCAATCCTTATACCGATTTTTACTGGTTCTTATAATAATCTCGAAAAATTAAAATTTTAATATCGTTAATAAAAGATGCCCCCGCAGTATCGAATTGAAAACTGTTATAAAAGTTGTTCTTTCTAAAGGTAATGACCTGCATGAAGTTTCAGCAACCTACAATTTCTAGAGAGGTTGGTAAAAGCAATTAACCTTTAAAGTACTTTATTTTTTATCTGCGTCTCTGTTTATCCAATCGATTTGGAATTTTACAGAAATATTTTTTCTGATTAGTACCTCTATTAGAAAAAGTTGAATGCCTAGTGTGCGAGTGATAATTTTAAGTGGTTATTTTGAAGTGACCTGAAATTATACTTAAAGAAAAACAACGAACAGTTATTTTTGCATTTTTTTTTTGTAATATTAGTTACGAAAAAGAAAAACAATTGATTTTTTGGTTAAAAAAATCATTTTCTGATGTTTAAAAAAATGTATTTTCATGTTAGAAAAAAAACAAAATCGATTTTTTTCGATTTGTAAAAATTGATTATTTTTCTTTGCCTATTTTGACTGTAAAAATTGAACTTACTTCAAACGGTTCGAAGAAATATGAAAAAAAACCTAATTTTTTGAAAAATTCTGACAATATATTTAAAAGAAAAGGCAAATCATATTTTCTTATAAAAATATGTAAAAATATTTAGTATAAGTTGCGAAAAGAAAACGCATTATTTTTTCAGTTTTTTCAATAAAAAATACCTAAAAAACCATTTTTTTAACACAAAAATCGAAGTTGTTTTGAGCACTTCTGAAAATGTACTAAAAAAATATTTTTTTCGTGTATCCTCGGAATTGTTGTTATTTTAATAATTTTTATGTGCTTTCTTCAGTATAATTGTAGTAATTTTAAACAATTTTCAGGATACATTAAAGGAAAAACTTTTTTTTGTATAAAAATTGGAAAGAGCTGTCTGAACACTTGATCAATTAATGTGGAGTTTTAAAATTTATAATTTTCTATTGGAACACGCACGCATAAATTATTAACAAGATTATTTATAGCTTTGACTAAAAAGTTTTATTTCAACCTAAGTTTCAAATCCAATCTCTTTAAGTGCTCTATTCTTATTTATCACATATCATTTGCAATAAGCAGTCGATAACAGCATACAAATGTGTACTATAAATACTATTTTCGGTATCCTTTCACCATACAGTACTTAATTCTCTGTTCGTATGCATACAAGGTTAAATCTTCAGATGCCGTTAGATGTCAATACTATGCTGATATAGTTATTTACACCTCAATTACATTTCTACATAAACATAAAATAAATGCATCTAATAGAATAATAAAATTAATACGTTCATTCCCCAGCAAGTATCAAAGTATATTCTAACCTCTTTTCAAGAAATTCTAACGAAACTCCAATGTTATTTGGTCATCGATGGAATACATTTATATATCATAACCTGACTACCGCTTACTACCGCTTCCATTAATTATTCCTATTTATTTACATCATAATACAAGCGAATATACATTTCCGTAGTTTCGTACTATGTATACGAATATAACGAGTTCAATTTGAATTATCAACGTGAGAAGGACGCTCACATACGTGAAAAATAAAACAATTTACTATTCGGAATTATTGATCATGAAGGGAAGTATATAAAGCGTCTGAGACACAATGGGCCAATTTGACGTTTCCCTAGGCACCGTTTCCGCTTTTATTGTTGCCAGCATGATGTTCATTGTGTATATATATGTACGTAATCTGGATATCCTACAACTGAGCATAATGTTAACGGATTTTAATGTGACCGATTACGTGCGTGTAGGTATTTTTGTGCATGGTAACATACTAACATTAATTAAGTTTTTTTTTTTTGCTGTTATTTAGGTGTGCATTCTCATTAGAAATATCAACAAACAATATTCTATATGAGAATTACTTGTGAATCGTTTAATTTAAAATGTTTAATCATTAACACAAATTCCTTATTTCGTTAACGAAACCTTTGTATTTCAGTTGTGCAAACGGAAAAGAAGTACGTGCATACAAACTTTCTCGATTTTAATTGGGGAGTAAATATGTACCTAACTGAAATGTTTGTCTAATTTCGGAAAGATGAAAGATATTTTTTTTATTTTAGGCGTATATCACAGTAAGAAATGAGAAAATAAAACCTTGTAGGTAATACATTATAAATGTGTAGGTAGTATTTTAAAGGATCTTATTAATTTGTTGCATATTAGAGTGTTTTTAGTACAGCTATAATACTTTTTAGATGGGAGGAGGAAAGTGACATCTCGAAGCCTTGAAAATATATTCAAAAAAATAATACATTTACAGAGAGTATCTATAAAGACTATTGTAACCATAAAGACGATTATATAAACGTTGAAATAACTGTCACAAAAAAAAATGCAAGAAACATGAAACCTTATTTTGTCAAAGATGCCTATAACATTGCTCCGACGTTATAAAGGGGAATTTATTCCTACAAAATACATCATAATAAAGTATTTTAAGCATAAAAGCAAGTCCAATTGCTTTAAGTAAACAAACAAACAAAAAATCTTCGAAAAAGACATAATCGGCTTACGCCTAGAATACCCCAATTTTTGAAGAACTAATTTTACTGAAACCAGTACCCCAGATACAAAAAAAACTGTTTTATAAGTTTTATAAGAATTTCTTAATATGGAATGCCAAACATTCACAATTCTTATTGAAAAAGTCTAGAAAATATAGAAAAAATCTTATTTTTTTATTTAAATTACAATTTGTGGAAATTTTTGAGAAATGCGTATTAGATGTTTTGAGTTTTAAACTTTCAAATTAAGATGATTCGACTAAGGCGAATCTGACGTCAAGGTCGACAGAGATAAATTATCGAAAAGTATTCCGAGCTTTTGGGAAAACGGTACGACCGATTTTGAAATTTTAAACTGTATTGTCTAAAGTTTGAATTTGCGCCACGTTTTTAATTTTTATTTTCTATGTATTTAAATTTTTAAATGTTGTAAGTTTGTTATTAAAACAATTTTAAAATCGGCTCAACGGCGCATGTGAAGACCAATGTCTTAATGACAAACTTTTTTATTTTTGAATTTGGACTAATAATAACGCCCGAAACAGAAATATTCATTTTCTTTTCTTCATCAAATGCCGACAGGCCGCCGGTTCTATCGTAACCTAACGTACAGACCGATGTTTTTTTGAGGACGTATCTACGTACAGATCGTCTGCTATGGTATCACCGAAGGCATAAATATAAGGATATTTAATTCTGCTTCAGTTCTGTCTTTTTCTGTATTTTACACAACCCAACCTACTTCCTACCTATGTTTTAAATAAGTGAAATTCTTAAATGTGTAAATATTAATAATAGATAATGTATCTACGTTTTATTAACGAGTCATAATTATAAATACTAAACCAGTTCAATAATTTCTTGATGCAATTGTATTACCAAACAGAACATCAATAAAATGCAATAAAAAAAATGCATACAGCAATTTTTTTGACTGGGTTAAATGTTCCTATAAATTACAATTTCTTTTATATGATATGGATACTTATCATTGTTGTATCATTTAGAATAGTTTAATCTTAGAAGAAGGCCTTTTTCTTTTGGCTGATAACGAAGATGCTTTCGCCTTTGCGAGTATCTTTTATCCATTTTTGATAATGCGGTTTGTTACTTGTAAGAAAGTAAACTATTCTTCAGTGTGTTGTGTGTTGTGAGGTTTGTATGTTTATGACAGTGTGTGGCACCCTGACTCATTTATCACCGTTACCCTATAGGAAGTTGTATTGGAAATCATAGATAAGGTATAGAATAACACTCAATGAACGTAGCGAGTACTCTAGATAATCTTAGCAATTGATTTTGGCACTTAATATAGAAGTGCAAACAATTCATACCATTCAAAAAGACAAGAGGTATCTTTTTTTCGATCTGACTAGGATAAACCTAATCGCTTGAGGTTTATTCCTGCAATCACGTTTTCTACAAATGCTCTCTTCCATTTGTGCATACCTCGCGATAATTCAGTTTTCGGAAAACAGCAGTTACTCAATTTACAAAAGTCATGATTCTACTGATCATAGTACGGTTTATATTATCAGTGCTATAATATGTATTCTGAATTAATATATTCTTTGTAGCCTAGTAATCAAATAAAATTACTATGGTATCTTATTAATTTGCATTTTAATTTTGATTTTTCTAAAAAAAACATATGACAATAGTGTTATCCTATACATTCAAGTTCATATGACAGACTAACTAATGTTTTGAAAAGATCTGATTACTCGAACCGGTATTCATTTCGTAGCGCACTCAATTCGACGAGTGTGCTACCGTCCTAGTTGTGGTTGTCGGCGGACGAGATCAAAGAGAAAACGCATTTTCCTCTTTCGGACGCTATTTGCTATCAAAAAGAATGAAAAGAAATGTTTAGTTTTAGTAAGGACCGCTGAACCGTCGCCCTTGACCCCTTTTTATTTTTCTTTTTGGAAGCCAAATAGAACAAATTAAAAAATTTAAAAAAGAAATTTAAAAAATAAAACGTTGGCGCAATTTAATTACTGTTTTCAATCCTCTTTATCAAATTTAAAATATTTTGTTTGGTATGTCTAAAAACAGCGGAAAAAGACCCGCGCCATCTCCTGGAAGAGAATCTCATTAAAAGGCCGTCCAGATTCGCCTTAATAGTAAAATAAAAAATATGAACAAGAAAAGACCATACATGAAATTATTTTGGTAAACCTAATATTAGAGTAGGTTAAAGTATCTAGTTATAATTTTATTTGTTCTTCTAGGTATTTCCATAGAAGTTCGAACGAGAAATAACACTGACTTTTTATATAGTATATCTGTTGTAAATAACAAAATGAGTAAACTTACATTGATATTTGTAAAGTTAAAAAGAATAGGTATATATAGATTGCGGACATTTATTTATTCATGTAATAGTAAGTTATATATGCCCTATTATAACAGAAATAAAACAACTTAAAGTAAAACTATATACAAAAATAAATTATTGTTTAAATATGTTTATTATAAATACTAAGATAACGCACCTAGGCAACTAAAGAGAAGTAAAGTTAATGACAATACAAATTTAAGAAAAAAATACCAACAGTTGATTGAAATAAAATTTAGACCTAAACAAGAGAATTAGAAATCAGAATTATGGTGTAAAATCCTTTGGCGGCAGCTACAATGGTTTTAATTCTGAAAGTTTAAATCGCTGGGCAAGCCGAAAAAGTTGCGGCATCTTTGTCGCGCACCGTAATGGGTATTATCTTTCGACAATAGGCCTCTCCGTGCAGATTACGGATGGCATTGCATTTAAGTAATATGTAAATTACGTCTACGAATTCTTTTACGAACCTGAGTCATAATTTTTGAGCTAATGTACATACGTGCGTTTTAAAGGTTAAATAGGTTTGTTCGAAACGCATTCCGCGAAACGGTTTCTGATCACGTGAACCAATCACAGTCATTTCAGTTCTCGGGAACTCCAATGTGTGGTCCGATTGTTCACGTAATCAAGACTATTCACGAGCTGCGTGTTCCGAACAAACCTAATATATGCAATTCCGAAAAAAATACGTTAGTATTTAATTTAGTTGTAAGTATTTCCTATAAAACCTACATAAAATAAATTGCTTCTAAATTCTCTTCTACAGGTCCTATTTTGATTTGTAAAATATTTGCTTTTTAGTTTAGCGAGTAAATAAAAATTTTAGTTATGTTTGAAATTTGATTTTTTTTTGATAGTTTTTAATAATATCGTTAAAGTGACAGATATAATTTTTTGGTTTCACATTTCGAGGGCTTGGATTAGAAGGATGAAAGGTGCTATGTAAATGAATTTTGAAGTTGTTTTATTAATTCAGGCGTAATCACCGAAAGGATGCCAATTAAGGAAGAAAAATGCTTAGAAGAAAGGAAGGACAAAATTGGGGCTGTCAGGTAAAGGAAATGATCGTTTCAGCCAAAAAAAATTGAGATGAAATGATGATTTTCGTTTTGTTGTATATGAGCCACATTAAATGATATTATATTATGATATAGATAGATTACATAACATGAACAAATCATTTGGCAAAATTGTCAAATTGATAAATTTTGCTAGTGGAGGATAGTCATTTTGTGAGGCTGTGTTGAAAAATGACTGAAAATTTGTTAAAAAAAAAATAAGAAGAAAGAGTAGAATAATAAATATAAGATAAGAAGAATAATGAATAAAGAGACTTTTTTTGATAGAAGTCAAATTATTTGAAAATTATTAAGAAAAAAAAGAATAGAAGAAATCATTTTAAAAGAGATATAAACGAAGCACCATTTGGAAATTATTGAATATTGGAGAAGTGGATTAACATATTCTAAGTAGATTGGATACCAATACTAAATAATGTATAATCTTTATTTCTGCTCTGCGATACAAAGGATTTTTTAAACCAGAGCAGAAATTTATTTTTAACCATATTCTTTTATTTCAAAGCAATATTATTTACATTAAAAAATACAGATTTCAAATAATAACCATTTGTTTGCCTTAAAAAGTATTCGTTGCCTTGCATTGAAAACTACCATTCTTTGATGTAAAGTACTCTTAACTCTAAAAAAAAATAACCACATAGGAAAAGTAGGCCGTAAGGAAAGATACTTCCTTTAATCTACCGACGATGTATAAGTGCGGATTCTAAAAATTATTTTTACATTGAATCCCTTGGCGGAAACTACAAAGGTGAAATTATGCGAATGTAGATCTAAACTGAAAAAGTTGTGGTATCTTGCCCGCATATCAAGAATTTTATATTTAAGGATATTTATCTTTCGAGACGATTGACCAAGTTTATGTCTTTGTTCTTATTCTTTGCTGCTAAAACTTATAAACTGAACTATTTCCTTGATAAAAGCATACTACTACAAATATATTTGGAACTTGGATATATTAGAGTCTTTAGGTGATTGCTTTAGTAATTTATTCGCGCATTCTTGCATATTCAGCTTTTTGTTAAAGTAGCGTTTAAAATTGTTGCAAGGCTCACTTTTTTTCTAATGTGATTGTTTTTTGTGATCACTTAAACATTTCATGCTAGCCGAATCAATTGTAAAAACTTGTGGCCATTCCAATACCTATTTTTACCTGAACAATTAACACTGCAACCTCATTGCTCATATTTAAAAATAAAAAAATATTGTATGAACTTAGTAAGCATAGACACAAAGGACAAAATGAATGTGCACAACAATTAACACCGATTAACAGACAAAAACACGAAACAAAGCTATATTTAAAAGCCAATAAAAAAAAGAGGAGCTAATTCTCACATTCTTGGTCAAATATAGGCTACTAGTTTTCTGCAATTGTAACACATTGTCAGGCCTGAGACAAAAAAAAATGTTAAAGGTAAATCTACCAACATTATTATACGAGGGATATTTGATAAGTTTCCGACCTTATGCACTGAGAACAATAGGCTAAGTAAAGTGTTTACTTGATAAAAAATCAAGTGTTGTGCAATTAATCAATGCAAGTTGTTACGATAAACAGTGCTCTTATTAACGGCTATTACACAGCATACCTGACAAAATTGTGGTAAGTAACGTATTACTTATGACTACTGGTACTGTATCTAACTACAGCACATGGTTAGTAGAAGTAATAACAATGCTGATCGCTATTAAACTCATGTATTTTCTTAAATAGGTAACAACTTGCCACAACTATGATTATTTGAGTTTTGCTGCCACCCCGTGATTGTTTGGTATTCCTGATTGGCTAATGCGGCGGAGTAATGAAATAGTCCCCGAGACTGCTACGCGCGCAAACGCGGGCTAGCGTCAAATAAGAGTTACGGACGTGGGAAAAGGTCGTCGAAAAAGAGTGGCCAAGGAGTACGGCCATTGTAGGCCAGTTGGAACGAAAATATATTAAAAATACCGGGTGGGTTAACTCAAGGCCCCATCCGTATAAAGAATCCCAACGAAAGAAGAAGCACCGAGCCTATAAGCAATCGGATGTTTCAAGATGCAGTTTTAAACACGTGGATATTTGAATTCCCATCATTGTAATAATATCTGCGCCGCTGGTAAAGTTAAAGTGTGGATGCCGTCGCTACTGAGTGACAGTCCAAGTGCCACCTGCAGTTAGGATTCCCCGACGAAGTAGCCGTTTTCGAGGCGATCACCGAACATAACCGCCGCGTACGCCGGCAGAGGATCAACTCGCTAAGGCAACGCCCAGTACAAAGAACCAACAGAAACCGCAAGTTTACCGCCTGGTATATTATTTCTTTGTTTGTTATTAGTTGTAACTTCAAAGCCATATTTCTCTTTGTCCTTTGTTTAGATTTCAATATTTCAATAACTAAATAACGTTTCAGGGGGCCATTTTACCTTATCTTTTATTATTGCTTTGTTCTTTTTTTCATATTAAGCATTATTATTATTTACGTTGTAAATTGTTTAAAAAAACTGTGTTTAAAGTGAAACCATATCTTTCATTCATATCAGGTAGTCACCTGTGTTAGTCCTATACAAAATAAAACTATTACTAATAATACTGCTTTTTATTAAATTTATATTAAATATTCACTAAACTTCCTCGTTCCTACACTACCTATAGTTGAACAACAAATTAAGGTAAGTTACTGTATATTTTAGCAAACCATTACCTTCTATATCAGGTATTTATATACTGAACGTGCATTAATGATACTCTTTCCTTCCACAAGTAATCTAATAGCTTGTATATTATGAAAGTGTGATAGCTGTTATAGAATAGTTCACTCACAGCAATACACCTACACTTGACAAGGGCAAATCTTTGCTTACTGCAAACTCACTATATTCTTTGGTTAACTACTTCAGTTAATTATCATAGTACTTCAAAGTTACGGTATGAGCAGATCATAAGTACTGAGATTGCTTCTTGATTAGTATCAGTGTTTAGGTTCCTTTTTACTAGTGCTAATAATGTGCTTTGTCCTATCCAGCTGAACTTTTTTACTTACGATAATTGTAGTTTTTATTTATTGATTATTAATTTTTTCTTCAGGTTGTGAATATACAATATGTTGAAATAGGAAAATGTTTCTTCGCCTTCCGATAGATGGCAATGCGAATATGTAAAACTGTCAAAATTGCAAGTCATTCTAATCATTAGTTTGTGAATGATACTATATCAAGTTGTCAATTCACATTGGTTGTCAACAATGGAGAAAATTCACAGATAAAATTCTTTCATTAGAAAGGGAAAAAGACTCGTGAAATAAAAGATGAGTTAGACTCTGTATACAGTGAAGCCTTCCCTTCATTTACAACGGTTAAACATTTGGTGGCCGAGTACAAATGTGGTTGTACGAGAAACGTTCCGGGCGCCCAAAAACCGCTACAACTGACGAAATGGTCGATTTATTTTTGAGAGTTTGAAAGAATCGAAGAAGCGTTGGACCAAATGTGTGGAGATGCAGGGAGACTATATCGAGAAACAAATTTTGTTTTACTTCGAAATGTGCGTTTTTGTTAAAAATGCCGAAAAATTGTTAAATATTCCTCACACATTAAATTACTTCAAACATTAAATTTTATTAATTTGGTTTATTTTTGTGTATTATTATCCAAATAATCATGGAAAATGGGGCCCGTTCAAATACATTGATATTTTTAGTTATTTACAACGTTGCAGTTACTAAACATACACGACCACGGTAAGAAAAACCTGAATTGTCAATTGCTTTACAAAATCCAGAAGATGTAGTTGTTTTTCGTACATCACTTTAAATTCCTGTTAAAAACAAACTTAAGATAAAAAAAACAGATTACAGCGCGAAGTAGCCTATACACATAATTACAATTAAAATTATCTTTAATGCCCTCCACATATTTATGTACACATAATTATGCTTGGCTGTTTTACCATGTAAAACCATCAAAACATTTTTTTTTTATTTAACTCGTTAAATATTATCTTAACAGGTTATTGTTCGTAATAATGCAAACGTAATATATTTGTTTTTACAATCCGAGAAATGTGCACCCAAACCCGCTTTGTTAACTGTAAACTTACGATGTCGAATGCAATCTCATTTTCGTAGTTTACATACAGCTGCTTAAAATGCTCGACGCGTCATGTAAAAGTTCGTGCGACGCGACGTCAACATAATTGCGCAATGCAATAAAAGCCGACGATTTGAATAATAATTTAATCATTGACCTTAAGAATTTTAAACACGGCCAGAGGAATACCAATTTAATCTGGAGAATATGTTACTTTTCACGTATAATTATTTCAATATTAATATTTTTGTATTCCAGTGGGGAAAAGTTAGTAAATATTCCGAATTACTATCAAGAATTCCAAAATGTCAGTTCCGTTTTAGTAATAGATAATATAAAATTAATCCTCATTATATAAATACTAAAAATGACATCGCAACATAGCCAAGGTAAACATGTTAAACAATTTTGATCGATCCTAAATTCTTGCATATGTTTTAAAGCTTCATTTTAATATAAAAAAAAACCTCGATGTCAATACACTTGTTTCTAATGATCGAATAACTCCTTCTAAGAAGATGATAAATTCCTTCATAAAACACTTTTAGTTGTAACCATTATCTTTAATGTCTGTTTATATAATTTACAATCTGTAACTATTTCAAGCGTATTTGAATGACTATAACATTAATTAATTTTTTTTTGATTGACAACATGTTCGACCAAATAATGACGTTTAAATATTAAAATTTACATTACAAAGTAAATTTTACAGATTTCAGAATATTTAATTAGTATATAGTCTGTCCATAGATATAAGATTGGACTATTTACTAGAACTCGAACTTCAGAAAAGAAATATTTACCCAATCCTTTGCGTACGGGTGGTTTACAGGGACGTATTAACAAAGATTATTATACTAAACGTCCATTATAAAAACATTCATGTTCGAATTTAAAATATACTGATATGCATACATATTTACTTATATTTTTAAGGTAAGTACATGTTTTACATTAAGCTTAAATACTTTGATTAGCGCATTCCTAATTGTAACTGTACCTTATCAGCTGAACCTACTCGTCTTGTATATATTATGGTCATAGTATTTTCCAACTGGTGATAAACCCAAGTACAGGAAAATATACCTACATATGAAGTGAAAATACGAATGAACACCTAAAACTAAAAAAAAATACTACCAAAAAATTACTTTAAAAATTAAAATTAATTAAAGATAAATCAAATAAAGAAAATTAGAATTGCATAAGCAACGAAAACTAGCTAAATTTTCTTCAATTGTCAACATCATTAGCCAAATCGTTACATCTATGGACAGACTATACTATATACTAAAATATTTTTGATTGCACTGTATAATCATTTAAGGACGTATTTAACAATAATAAACAAACTGGGCAAAAGCAAAAAACCTGTAGAAAGAAAAGAAATAAGCTAAGTATATTGACGGATGACAGCAACGAATATTGGAGGGAGCTGTGTGCTTCCCATATGACACAATATGCCTTTATCCACAAATCAACAAATACCAACTCATGGTATCTTATTAGTACCCTGTCTAGATACTATCACACCACCACAAGTAGACTAAAATTTGGGCACGGCAGATTCCCACCCTATCTGCATAAACTAAATATAATCAATAATCTTGCTTTGCGGTCATGATGAAGACAATTTAATCATCTTATATTATCGTGTAACAACCACACATATTTACAACAACAGCTATACAATCTACTTTATCTCTATAGGGAGTGCCTTTAACAACTGTATAATATCACTACTGTACTTGAATAACCAAAAAAATCGATGACAAAATAATAGACCCTATTAAAAGAGCGAAAATACTAATTTAATTTGCCCGAATGGGGCATTCCATCCTAAATTGATATCTTGTGTGTAAATCCTACTTTCCTTTGGCCGAACTCTGTGATGTGTACTTCCGTTAGTCAGTCTGATAGGCCCCAGACTGTGAAGTGGGTGTCCCTGTTGTATCATAAAAGTGCCCCATTCGGACCATCATAACACAAGTAAATACATATAGCGCCCATGATGTCTTATTACTTTTGTTTCTTTATTTACAACCGGTGGCGTATGGATTTTGATCCCGCAGGCCAAAAAAAAGAGTATGTTAATTTCAAATTTGTAGAAAATTGAAATAGCAAATGTTTTAATCAGGTTGGATTAAGACATTTTCTGCCATTCAAGAACGAAATCACTTTATTTTTGTTTTAAATATCACCCCACTTCTGTTGGAACAATTATGAATTACTATCAACTAGTATTTCGGAAAAGGCATTTTTTTTATTTTTACAATATTTCGCAGAAGGTTGCCAGAAGAAAATGCCAGTACAAAAGAAATGATACAGCTTAAAAGAGAAATAGCTAACAAAGAAGTAAAAACAGAGGAAATCCTTTGAACTTTTGAGACAATTGGACTATATTACAACTGAATACCATTATGCTAGTTTTGTTTTTGGGATATCATTTCTTGTTTTCTGTTATATCATTTCTGTTTTCTGTTCTATATTAGGAATAGATTTATTTTGCGTGTGTTTTTAAAACTGTGTTTTTTACTGAATCAAATCAGTACTTTGAGTCAACTTAAATACATTACAATATACAAGCAATATTTTCCAGTCGTTAAAATCGGTGTTTAATTGTACTATCGATGAATAAAAATACGCTTTTGAATTATATTACTAGGTACTAAAATTAACATTTACTATTTAAAAAGTTTGATGATAAGAAAAGGTGAGGATGACAGATATTTGACATGCGCATAGTACACAAAATATCAGTCAAATGCAACAACAAAGCATCAACTGGTTAAATGTCATTACTGTCAAATACCGCAAGATAATCACTCACACGCATGATACTTCTCTTTCTATCACATTGGCATATTTTTAATTGTATGTCCCTTTAAAACAGGAGTTAGTAATGCACGCGTTAAATTTCTATCCTTTTCTGACATGTAGCACTAAATAAAAGTGGAAATTTTACATTTGTCTAACCTTATCGTACAAGATTAAATAAAACGACTATATCTATTAATTTAAGGAAGCCAATGGGTTAATATAAACGAAAGTTTTCTTTCCTACTTAGCAAATACGTTACATATATGTGTTACAGAAATCACCGTGAAGATGGCGCTTCCTCTATTTCACTCCAGTAAAGATGTATATTGGTCATAGAAAGCACAAGAGTGGATTATAAAATATTATATTTACCAGATATATACCATTTAAATCTCTAATAGGAGATGTAAATGGTATTAGGTATTAAGACCTTAATGTCTAATGTTAAATAAAATATTTGATTTTAATGGAAAGAGTGCAAACGTGTGTAGTGACAGCCTGTATATAGAAAGCTTTAGAGAAATGTTAAAAAGGATTTTTTTCCTATTTGCAAAAATTCCAAAAGATAATAGATTTCTAAAGCTGAAAAAAATGAACCTGTTTTAGTTGGATATATCACGTGCAACTAGCTATACCGTGAGATTGTGCAATATCTAATAAAGATTGTGGTAATTCTAGTTTGTCGAACTTAATTTGTATACACAGGAACTGGATAACAAATACCGGCGACATAGTTAACTTTCACAATAGCAGAAAATCGCGAATGCTGCCATAATAATCAACAGACGTCAAGAACTAAGAAGAGAGAAATCGATGAACAATTGCTTACTGTTAGGACAGGATTTCTAATTTACATTGTCAATTTACAAGTACAATGCGATACGAATTGCCGCCGATTGCTAAGAACAATAATCACTTATTTTATTTTTAAAATAAAAAAAAAATCAAAACTATACACCTTCACTAAAACGAAAGAAATTCTTTGTTACAAAAAAATTGAAATTGTTTTACGAAAATTCCTTGGCAATATAGTTTTTTTAGTTTAGTATAGTTTTTTAGAACTATAACCAAATATAGCGGTAGTAGACAGTTTTCTGCTATGAGAACTTTGAAATCTATGTAAAAAATTAATAAGCAAAATAGCTAAGTAGCAGGGACGTATCTATACGAAAAGTTACAATAGTTGTTAGATCTAATAAACACACTGGTCGACATGATTTTTATAACTGACTTAACAATATAAAATTTTAGTATTTGTATTGTTTTAAAGGTGTTATAGAAGCAGCTCAAAAATGAAAATTTTGAACGTATCATGAATGATTTAGTGCTGGCAGCATGAACTTCTTTTAAAAATGTTTGCAAGCATTTTCTGGTAAATCAACAGAGTGGAAACTACTCAAGATATCATGACTAATTTGCTAGAAAACTATAAAAAAAATTAGGGTGCCGAATGTTGCTCAAAGTTAATTTTTCTTTCATTCACATTTGGATTTCTCTCCCGCTAATTTAAGAAAAATGAGTGATGAATAGGTGGAAGGATTCCATCAGAAATGGAGAAACGATATCAAGGTAGGTGGGATCCCGGCATGATGGGAATTTTTGCTGGTATAAACATGTGACAATTTGCGGCAAAATATAAGAATCAGTGGCAAAATTCCGTGAAAGAGGGTCTGTGTCCCGAAAACCAGGTAATGGTAGACCATTAAAACGGACAATTGAAAATATAGCAGATGTTGAAGAGTGAATAACTTAGTCACCTAAGAAAGATGCCATATATTCCTTAAAAAAGCTTTACAAAAAGTTTCATGCGTGCAAGAGCTTTTACCCATTGATCACGTAACCCGAATTAATCAATGGTTTTTGGGTACGATGAATACAGACGACATTCTTGACAAATCCTTTTTCTTGGATGAAGCATCGTTTTATTCATCTGGATATTTAAATAAATGAACAATGCGCATCCGGGCTAGTGAAAATCCACATGAAATTCTTGAAACACCTTCGCATTCTCAAAACACAGGCGTTAGGCTTGCTGTTTCTCGCAGACAGATTATTGGTCCAATATCTTTAATAATAATAAATCGAAAATTTATTATACCGAATTTAAATTAATACATGATGTGCCTCCCTATTTCCAGCAAGATAATGCAACACCCCATAAAACAATGGAAACGATAGAATTATTACATGAATTCTTTGACAATCGGATAGCAGACTTTCCATCACGATCTCCAGATTTGACAATTATGGATTATTTCATTTATCTACACCTAAATAAAATATGGAGTTTACAATCGTTCTCATTCAATTGAAGAAGTTAGCTGAAATGTCTATGAGGAAATTACACCATATAATTTAAGGATACCTTCAATAACATGAGAGTAGCGTTGTGCAGAGAAAATGAAAGGCGTTCACTTTGAACATTACTGTAGCTTTTTTTTTTATTAATAAACGTTGTTGATAGTTATTTGTTGAAGCGACAAAAACCTAATCTGTCAACAGTACATACAACATAACCTGCACCAGACACACGCCACAGAATAACTCAACTTACATGTTTCTTTACTTATACTGCCAACTTAAGTTCAAGAAAAAAAATTCCATAACTTTCTAGAGGGTAGAAATATTTGACCATATGTTATTCTTGTGTTAAATGCTTTCACCGTATTAAATTTTCACATATCTACTTGCGTTCTTTCTGTTACAACTATTCCATATCCTAGCTGCTATATTGAAAAAAAAATGATTTTAGAAATACCATAAATCTTTATCTATCAATGGAATATTCACAGGGGTTTTCATGATTACGGAAATCCTATGCGAAGAAGCAAAAAACCAGAGATTAACACAAACATGTAACTCATTTTTCCTTAATGAAGTGTTTGAACAAGCAAATAAACATATCAATGTTTGCTAATATTGTTATAATTACGCACGTAAGGAAAGGTTGCACACTAATTTAATTGTAATAAATTATATACAATTGGAGTATAATCATAACTGTCACTACAAAGTACTATTTAAAATTATTAATATTATTTCATAATTGTTAACAAGGATTTAGTCGGATCTTTTAACCTTAATCTACATAAAAACTGAAACAATTATACAGAAATAACGCAAATTCACCCATCTACCACGTAGTATGTACTATAAATTTGTATTCGCGACACGCGAAAGCCATACGCACGAGCTATGTGACATTTTAATTGTATGTAAGTAGAGAACTAGATTAACGAATTCCAGGATATCCAATACGTGTAGGTATTTCGAACAGCCTTTATAGATTTTAGTTTTTTTCATCATTGTATACACTGAATTGCCTGAACATTGAGTATTTTTAAATTAGGTATTAAAGTAATCGAAAATATGTATACCTATATTAATTATAATAATTTTATCACAGTTTTTTTAATTCTACAATATTTACGTGGGAATAGAACGAAAATAAATTTTAAATTGTTAGTTATTACGGAGACTAAAAGAAATGTCGTAATGATATTAGATTATTTAAAACAGGATTTATTAAATATAATTTCAAGCCTATCAATCTATCTAGTGTTTTCCGGCGACTTCATTTAATAACAGGGTTACACAATTTACGATCAAATTATACTGTCCTTTAAGAATACCCATAAAATAAAAGAAAATATGTTTTGGACAATTCAAGGTTAAATGCGTTAAAGACCATAAGAAAGGCTACCTATTTTTCGAGTATACAAAAATGTTATTGGTGTAAACAATAAATTTAAAGCCGTCTAACAAGAAGAAGAGGAAATATTCTGAGAAAAAAAGCGACATATTCTACATAGTTAGCATAGAAATTCAAATCATGTGTAAACACAGGTGATGCGATTTATGTAAATATTAGGTAATAGTAGGACTTTTACAAATGTAGGTTAGGTGAAAACGTGAATTTACGTCGAACTATATAGTGTAAAACATGCGTTCGAATGTTAATTTTTGTTTGTCATTATAGTTGCTGTAAATCATGCTGATATTTGCATATCGTTTATGCATATATAACTGTGTATGTATTGTGAATTTGGCTGTAATCAAAATGAATTATGTAACATTTACTTGAAGAATCTTTCAAGCAAAGAAAGTAATGCTTTTTATTTAATAGCGTCTTTTGTACATGGAAATGAGTGATGAGCTGGAAAAAAAAAACAGTCCACACATGGAACTATGACTAAACTATAATTGAAAAATTGCATTAGCAAGGTCTACTTTAACATAAAACGTTAAACAAGGTGTACATATTTAAACATTAACACTAAACCGACAAGAGATAACTGAGCAACGCACTGTTGCGAGGAAAATTTCACGATTCAATCTAATTTTTAATCTTTGGTTCTGCTGTTTGAGAACAAGGATTCTCTAAGTCAGTGGTTCTCAAACTTATTTAGACACTGTACCCCTTTTTACCCACAAAACATTTTAGGTACCCCTTCTCAGTTACCGGTACTAAGTAAACTATAATTAAAATATAAACAAATCTTAAAGCCTTCTATGTAGCATAGAAGTATAGTGTTAAACTTTGAAACTGAATTACGCATCATGTTTAAATAAAACCAAGAGATATTGTTTACAAACATTTTTATTACATTAAAAACAACACAGACAAATTTAAAGACAACAAAGCGCTTACTTTCAAAGAGATTAGTGAGAAGGGTGGCTTTCTTCCCTTTGCACGTTTATCAAAATTGGGTTTTAACTTGGTTAAATAACAATCTTAAATCATCTTCAAACATTTAATTGTTTTTTAGATTTATTTTTAAGATAGGTTAAACTTGAGAAACCCTTTCACATAAATAATGGTAGAAAACCAACAAGAAATATAACAGGCAGTGCTTGACAGTTCTTGTATTCCTTCCCAATACCGATCCAAGAATCTAACAATGTAGTACCAGCAGTCAAATATTTGTTTTCAAGGGACACATGATACTTCAAGAGGTGTTAGGTTTAGATTGGTTTAGGTAGGGATTGGGTGGCCTATCGACCATGTTTCACCGCGGACTTTTCAGATCTATTGTGATCCCTTTTTCCTAGAGGACGCTCTCTAATTTTGCCCTCTTGATTAGGCCTATCATCTTTGAGAGCGGCTTCTTTATGTAGCTACTAGCTGTGGGGTTCTCCTCCCCATTATTAGAAACCTTGTCCTCGCCAGGCCTTCACATTGGCACAGCACATGAACTGGTGTTTCTTCCTCCTCTTGGCAGTATCTGCAGGTTGCATCATCTGCCAGCCTATGTTATACATATGCCTATTCAGTCTACAGTGACCAGTCAGCAGACCTACAATCATTTTGACAGTCTTCCTGTCTTTATTCAGTAGATCTCTCGTGAGTTCAGGCCTCTGCTCCTTTAGGAACTCTTTTGCCTGCATTGTCCCGGTGATTTTTGCCACACTCTCTGGACTGATTGTATATCCATTCATTGATGGATTTTTTGATTTGCGATTGGTAGTGCCGAAAGAAGGGTCGGCTCCAAGAATGGCCTTGACGAACCTCGCCTGGCCAGCTCGTCCGCCGCCTCATTTCCTCTCACGCGAGTGGCTAGGGACCAGCTAGGGTTACTTTCTTTGGGTGCCCACTCATTTAGGGCGCTTACAAATCCCAAATCAGCTTAGAGTCCACGCTTGAGGAGCTAATCGCTTTAAGTGTGGACTGGCTGTCGGAGAAGATAGCGACGCTTTTACCCGGTGCGGTACATCTTTCTATCTCTCTGACACAGTGGTGAATTGCAGCAACCTCAGCTTGGAACACAGTCGTGTCTTTGCTGAAGCTTACCGAAAGAGCCTTTTTAGTTTCTTAGTGTATATTCCCGCTCCAACGCCGTAATCCGTTTTAGAGCCGTCAGTAAACCAGTTTGAGTCCGCTCTTACCGGGGCACCTGCCTCCCAGTCCTTCTTATCTGGTATTATAACCTGATATTTCTTATCTAGGTTAGGGGTTCGAACCATGGCATCACATGGCATTCCTAAAAGAGGTGCCTCCTTGAGTTCGTCTAGCAGTTTTTTTTATAGTCACCCCGTGCGAATTACTTATCGGTACTTGACTATGTAAGAGTCTATGTACTGTGGACCTTAGCGGCTCCTTGACAAAAATATGTATTGGTGGCAGGTTCAAGAATTACTTCTATCGCGGCGGTAGGGGTCGATCTCAAACGCCCCGTGCGCACAGGCACGCCTAACCTCTGCACGCCACCCAACGCCCTGCCGCCCCCGCCTGCCGCGCCTTTGGCCACCATGCTACTGCTCCATACGTTAACATGGGTCTGATTACCCTTGTGTACAACCACAGCAGTCATCTTGGGGCTAAGGCCCCAATTCTTTCCACAGAGCTCTGCACTACCGCAGGGCGATGGTGGTTTGCTGGTCAATTTTTGGATATGTGAATTCCATGGTGCCTTTGATCAAACCATACTCCCAGTATTTCGCTCTTTGACGTATGGAATTCGCTCCACCTCCTAACACTAGTGGCTGTAAGCCTTCTAGCGTTCTTTTCTTGTAAACGTGACAGCCTGTGTTTTTTGAGCATTGAACTGATAGTCGCTCTTGTGTACACCATTTGTCAACCGTGTTGAGAGAGGTTTTGCATACGCTCCACCAGAACTTTGGAAACCGCCCTCTGACGACTATTGTAAGGTCGTCAGCATATCCAAGGCAATGGAATCCTTGCCGGTCAGCTTTTCCGGTTAGGTCATCTACCAGGGTAGCCGCACAGCAAGGAGAAAGAACTCCACCGCCGGGCATCCCCCTCCCGCCTCCGCCTCAATGTATCCTCACCAATTGTGGATGTGATTATCCTTCTTTCCAGGCTGGCTCTTACCCACTGTAGAAGTTTGGGCGCGACGCCCCTTCTCTAACAGCGCCCGATGAGTGAATATAGTGGTAGATTGTTAAATGCTCCCTCGATGTCCAGGAACGTCGTCCATGGCTATCTCTTTGTTCTTCTAATAGATTAGTAATTAGCCTGTTGAGCGTCATCCTAAGCGACTCTGTAGATTTTCCCGGTTGGTATGCATATTGTCTGTCACTGAGTGGCTGTCTCTCAGTGCGGTATCTCTTATGTACCTATCCACCAACCTTTCCAAGAGTTTTTAGTAAAAGGAGGATAGGCTTATTTGGTCTGTATGACTTCGGCGTTTGATCGGATATTTACCTACCTTAGGTAGGTATACACTTCACCTTTTGCCATGCAGTTGGGACGTATCCCCAGGCTATACATGCTCTGAAGATTTTCACGAGATGTGGAAATCAGTTCACCTCTATCCATTCTGAAGTAGGGCAGGGAATATTCCATCCGTGCCTGCAGATTTGAAAGGCAGAAATCTGCCTTAGAGCCCACTTGACTCTCGTGGGTCTCGTGATTTCTGCGGCCACCTCCAGTCTTGTCTTTTTGGCCTCTCTGGCGTACGATCTGCTACGGCCGGCGCCACGAGCACCAGTCAGGATTTTTTGCGGACGGAAAGTGAACCTTTAACAGTTCCTCGATGCTTCTTCTTTATGAGTGCTAAGTTAGGTTCCATTCAAATGGACGGTGTTTCCTTTTGAAACGATACGTCAGGTTAGTGTCCATCGCATCAGCATTAAGAGGGTCACGGATCCAGTTATACTGTTTCTCCAAAGGTGGAAACTACTCTCTTAAGCGGATCTTCAACATCTCAAATGCTGCCCATTTGAGTCTTGATTCAGTGAAATCAGAAATGTTTTTCTATTATCTTGCAAAAATGTATCTTTCAAACGGCTCGCATTGGTAGTTTCTACTTTGTTTTCCCAGAGAATGATCTTTTACCATTGCATCAGTTCTTTTATCTATATAAAAATATCAGAAACACTGCCTTGCATGGATAAATCCAGATGTTGAGTTTTCCAAAAATAGCACTTAAATAAGCAATCAAAAATCAGTAAGTACAGAAGACAGATGGATTCTGTGTTCGGTAAAAAAATAATGTAATTCTTTTGGAGTTAACAATAAACGGACAAAACATTTCCCAGAGAAAGCCATCGTACCTCAGTATGTAGGCAATAAGTTCTCAGGAGGCGTCCCCATATCCTGGCATAGAACTTTAAAGTAACGAGATTTTAGGGGCCTAGTTTTTATGAAGTTACAATTTTCACACTCTGATCAAGGACATCTTTAAGTTCATCAGGGAGGTGCTTAGCCACCAAAGCCTCTCGGTGCAGGCACACAATGAGTGTAACTTACACTCAGTTGAAACCGTTTTAATATGGCCTACAGCCCTGTGATGTGACCGCTCATAGCCTTAGCACCATCCATACACAATGACACACACGTTTTTCAACTCGAGCTGGTTTTCGAAAAAAAAGAATCTAACAAATTGAAATATACTCTTCCTTTTGCGATGTTTTAAGCTGTCTTACAAAATAAAAATCTTTCAAATATTTCATCTTGAAAAATGCCACGTACAAAAAACGATCAGTTGGGCTAGGCAGCGACATCCGTGGTTTCATCGAGTTGTATACCAAAGCAAGGACGTAGCTCGAATGCTCCACAAGTTGTTCTTTTGTGTCATACGCCATATCACTAATTCTCCTTGAAACTGTATCATTTGATAATGGAATTGCTGTAATTCTTTTTGCCTCGTTTCTCTCCAAACATACAAGAAACAATTTCTGCTGCGGCAGGGAGGATTAGGTTTTCGCCAATAAGTATGGTGTTTTAACCAGACTTCGCAATTAATGACTAACTTTGTAAGAAGCTTTTAGGAGCACTTTCATGTTTGTTCTGCCACCAGAAAAGTGTTTATCGTGTTTTTCCTACTTTTCAAATCTTCCAAAAGACGTTTCAAAGCAACCGTAACTCCTCTTGACTAAGTTCTCATGTTTGCTTTCAAAATGGCGTTTTAAAAGAGAAGGTTTCATAGAATTGTTTGATAAAATTTCTGAACCAAACCACGCATTGTGGATTAGGCTCGTCTGAGCTTCCAGTCCAGATAAACCCTAATTTTAAGTACAACTCGTCATATTTCTCTTTTTACTTTTATAATTCATTTGCCAGTTTTTCGGGTTTTTTTTATTTTTTCCCTTGAGCTGCTTATATAACAAGACAGTTCAGGTCTACTTTTCATTTTGTGAAGTTGATGGTCCCACAATTTTGATGCAGATCTTCATGAGGGCCTTTTGCTTAGGAGCCATTTATCCATTGTTAATTTTTATTGTAAAATTCACTTACGTGGTGTACACTGCAGTGCAGTGACACGAGTGATTGGCCATGCCACTCTGATGACTAAGCTTATGGCGCGCGCAGGTCAACGTGTCCATACGTGTCCGGGTTGTTTCTTAATTTTATTGTTGCGGCCGGCGTACCCTAAAAATTTTCGCGTACCACAGTTTGAGAACCACTGCTCTAAGTCAAACCAAAATTTTGTTGTAGTAGCAGGTTTTAACTTCACTTATCTTTGATAAAACATTGTTGTAAGATATTTTTAGTTGAACTGATTAAGCCTAATTAATGGAATTTTCATAAAACAATCCCGCCAGACCTTGACAACACATCGAATGTAGAATACAATAAAGGTGGTTTAAAGAAATATATTTTTTTTTAAAAATTGCATGAACAGTAACAAATACCTTCTAAAAATAAACAATAATCAGTTACGCAAACACACAAGCATTAAATGTTTCTATAATAACACAACAGAACAATTACACAAACTTTTGACCCCTATTGCAAACGTACACAAAACAAATGCGACCGTTAAGTAACTGTAAATTGTTAAGATACATGAAATTCAGATAGTGGTAAAATGGACTTACGGTTAAATTCTTGCCACGCAAAGGCGCATATTCACGAAACTAACATCTTTCCGTTCCAAAATGAAAACACCCATTATGTAAATTTATTCCAAGCACTGAAGAACGATTTTTTTTATTTTATTTATTTTTATAATCCTTGTTGCGCTTATGTTGTCTTAGCAAGGTTTTCTTTAAACAATTGGAATAGTGTAGTCTATTGAAACTTGGCAATTCTTTGATTTAAACAATGAATTAACATAAAAAAACACATAACAACACTAATAATAACCGAAACGGTTTATTTTCTGCAGATAAATATTCCATGAATATATGTATTTTGGAATAACATTGTATTTTTTTCATTTACAATGCTTTGTCGAATTAACTTGCCAATTTAACTATTCACACGTTGTTAATTGGTAATGAGGAGTTTCCACGCTCTAGTATTCTGCAAGGATGTTGGATTTTAAAATTTGTAGATCTATATGGGATCTTTTCTAATTAAATTGATTTGACATAAATATACAGGTTTCTCGTGGTAAGCGTTTGTTAGAGTTAAAATTCTGAATTTTGAATTTTAGTGTTAGTCATGGATTCTTTCATTTTCAAAACTATTTCAAGCTCATATCGCTTCTGGTTATACCGAAAGTCGCCATTAACTTCTTATTTTAAATGTAACCCCAGATATATATATCTCATTTTGGATACCTGAGAAAGTTTTATGATGTATTCATCTGGTTTCTCTAGCNTACATTTCATAACATACAAATTTGAGCTCTACTTGCATATTAACCGATATATTAATTTCTAAATGTTGTTCTCGTTATTTTATTTTTTTTTCATTACTTCGATTACAAACATCTATTTAAGGTTTAGTTTATACATTCATAAACTTTTTAATACACATTTCTTAATATGGATTGTTACCTTTGTTCTATTTCTATTGGTTTGTAAGATGGCTCAAATTGAATTAAATTTATTAAAATTTCAGCATAAAATGTTTTAATACACACTGTAAATAACTAAATGGGCCAACTGACATATATATTTTTAGAACAAAAAAAAAATGCAAAGATTGTGATTTTATACACCCTAATACAACTAAAATGAAAGCAATTTAAATAAAACTACCTACAAAAATAAATTATTGTTTCCATAAATAATTATGTATTAGTATTTATTACGACGCAGGTAAATTATATAACTAAAGTTAATCATAAGTTCTATAAATATAAGAAAAAAAAATAAAATACCACAAAAACAGTTGATTGGAATAAAATTTGGACGTGAGCAAGAGAATTAAAAATCAGGACTGTTTTATGATTTTTTTTTTGCGGAAAATAAAAAGCTCCAATTTTGGAGATGTAAAAAATCGCTACGCAAGCCGAAAAGGGTGCGGCATATTTGTCGCGCACCGTAAAGGGTATTATCTTTCGAGACGATAGTCCACTCCGTCATGGATTACGATAGCATTGCATTTAAAGTAGATGTGTTGGAATTACGTTTTATGTGCCCAGGTTATAATTTTTCAGTTAATTGTACACAAAGCACCATTCTCGTGTGTGCATTAAAGAGTACAATATATGGTTTATCTGTAGAGCACATGTTTTTAGTGGTACGTAAGAACTTGCATGCACTCTTGCACGCGACGGACTCGACCCTAGCTGGAACTCTTTAAATAACCATTTAATTTTTTATTACCAACATTTTTATGAACTAAATGACTCACGAAAAAAAAAAAATAATGGTACAGCAACACTTTGTAGTACTATTTTGTACTTGTACTGTTTTTCAAAAGCTCAAACATTTGTTAAAAATTTGGGGGCAATTTTTATCCCATAAACGCAAGGTTTCACAGAAACACAAAGAGACGATTTACAAAACCCATCAAAATCATCAAGTTCCATTCAAAAATACATCCATATAAAAACAATTAGTTATATCATTGAATTATTTTATTTTTATGGTTATAGCGGTTTCGAAAATTAATTAAAAAGAACTAAGTTTTATTCATCAAAACAAAGAACACTGAGAAACGCTTCAATTATTCGACATTATTCCATCCGGTAATCGTAACGGTACGTTTTGTTGAATATAAAAAAAAAAAGAATAGAGAAACAAATTACAACGAGAATCGACGAGAAAGCCAATCCATGTACGTCCGACTAATTGATTGGCTGTTTCGTCGACGGCAAGTAAGTAAATTCAAAGTAAAAAAAATAGCCAAACCATAACCACATCTTTGTAAAAACATGCTGCACGTAAAGGTTCGACTCGTTACGTACCTGGACGGTCGTCGATCCTGGATACGGCGGCGGGGGCCCGGGATAAGGTGGTGGCGGAGGCGGAGCGGCCACGTTGATCCTAGATGGCGCTCCGTGAATTATCGGCCCGGCCAGACGCGGATTCTGCGCCATGGCCGCGTTCTGACGCATCTGGAGCTTCTGCATTTGCACTGAAAACGGGAAAAAATATTAGTATACTTCATTTACTATAACAGACGAGGTACGTCATTACTTCCAAATTCGGGCCATGCAATACCATATTATTAAAATAACCAATTATTGTATAACTCAGTGGTTCTCAAACTTATTTAGACAGCTTGACTCCCTTACACAAACATTTTAGGTACCCCTCTCAGTTGCCGGTACTAAGTAAACTATAATTAAAATATTAAACAAATCTTAAAGCCTCTTATGTAGCATAGAAGTATAGTGTTAACCTTTGAAACTGAATTACGCACATGTTTAAATAAAACAAAGAGATATTGTTTACAACATTTTTATTAGCATTACAAACAAACACACACAAAATTTAAGAACAAAAAGCGCTTACTTTCAAATAGATTAGGTGGGAGAAGGGTGAGCTTGTTTCCCTTTGCACAGTTTATCAAAATTGGGTTTAAGTTCATCAGGGAGGTGCTTAGCCACCAAAGCCTCTCGGTGAAGGACACAATGAGTGAACTTACACTCAGTTGAACCGTTTAATATGGCCTACCAGCCATGTGATGTGACCGGCTCATGAGCCTTAGACCATCCATACACACTGACACACAGTTTTTCCACTCGAGCTGGTTTTCGGAAAAAAAAAGAATCTAACAAATTGAAAATATCTTCACCTTTTGTCGATGTTTTAAGTGTTTACAAATAAAATATCTTCAAATATTCATCTTGAAAAATGCACGTACAAAAACGATCAGTGGGCAAGGCCAGCGACATCCGTGGTTTCATCGAGTTGTATACCAAAGCAAGGACTAGCTCGAATTGTTCCAACAAGTTGTTCTTTTGTGTCATACGCCATATCACTAATTCTCCTTGAAACTGTATCATTTGATAATGGAATTGCTGTAATTCTTTTTGCTCGTTCTCTCCAAACATACAAGAAACATTTCTGCTGCGGAGGGAGGATTAGGTTTCGCCAATAGTATGGTTTTTACCAGACTTCGCAATTAAATGACTAACTTTGTAAGAAGCTTTTACAGCACTTTCATTTTGTTCTGCACCAGAAAAGTGTTTTATCGTGTTTTTCCTACTTTTCAATCTTCAAAAGACGTTCAAAGTACCGTAATCTTTTTGACTAAGTTCTCATGTTTGCTTTCAAATGGCATTTTAAAAGAGAAGGTTTCATAGAATTGTTTGATAAAATTTCTGAACAAACAACGCATTGTGGATTAGGCTCGTCTGAGCTTCCAGTCAAGTAAAACTATATTTAAGTACAACTCGTCAATTTTTCTCTTTTACTTTTATATTCATTTGCCAGTTTTTCGGGTTTTTTTATTTTTTCCTTGAGCTGCTCATTAGTAACAGACGTTCAGGTCTACTTTCATTTTGTGAAGTTGATGGCTCAGAATTTTGATGCAGATCTTCATGAGGCCTTTTCTTTAGGAGCCATTTATCCATTGTTAATTTTTATTGTAAAATTCACTTACGTGATACCTGACTCAGTTTTCAAACAGATGTCCGTAAACGTGTTCAACAGGATTGAGTGTCCGCAGAATAACACAACACACCACAAAATAACACAATACTGAGAGCGAGCTTGTAATAACAGGCAATGCTACTGCAGTGCATGGACACGAGTGATTGGTCGGCCACACAGCCCACTCTGATGACTAAGCCCTTAGTGACGCGCGCACGTCAACGTGTCATAGTGTCCCGGTTGTTTTATTTTATGGTTGGCCGGCCGCGTACCCCCTAAAAATTTTCGCATACCCCGAGGGGTACCACAGTTTGAGAACCACTGGTATAACTTATTCAGTTCAATTAAAGATACTATGTTGGTGCCTACTGCTTTAAAATTGCATGCTTGTCAGATTTCCCAATGTATTCCCACAAATTTAGTATAGTGTCAACTGTCAAAGGGTTATATTCTTCATTTGCAGTAAAGTGTGGGAATTTGCGTCTATACTTGGTATATATTTATTTAAAATAAGTAGTTATTACAACTAAACCATATCGAAACCATTGTGTAAACAATCGAAGCAGTTAATAGTTTCGTTAATCGTGTATTTCGACGCAGAACGCGAGAACAACGGGCCATTACTCCCGTTAACTTTCGTGCGGGAAGTATGTATAAAATCCATATATTTTTAATGTCATATTCTTTACAGTATTTCGTTTTTAGAGAGTAACGAATGCTCTAAACATTCATGTTGCAAACATAAGCAAAATTTCATCCATGAGTAAACAAGGAATTACATCCACTGACCCAAAACGAAAATGCATACGAAATAAATGTTATAAAAATTGATTATTCTACTCATTGTCAATGTGCTATTGCAAACACAATTTATGACATGTACGAAAACAGTGAGTATATAAAATATTGCTTACAGAAGTGGTTCTTTCACATACATTTTTCAGACTAACATAACACATTAAACATTTTGAACAGAGCTCTTAAAGAAAAAGATATTTCTATGATTGAAACACATTGTTGTGGTAGATATTATTTGTTCTCAAAGAAAAGGAAGTTTGTTACGAAGCGATGGATGAAATATGGCAGATCGGAGGATGCATACAATTGTATAAAGCGGATTGAATTAAATTAGTCTGGAAATTTGGACGTACTGGTGTACAACATATTGGAAACGAAATTCAGAAGTAGTAAATCAGAGAGACTGGTTTGGATAGAGAAGAAACTTGCATACTAATCGTTACTGTGAATACTTTAAGTGATAATGGTCCCGATTAAATTATTGTACTTCACTTGTGCTTTTTGTTATTTTTTCCCACTGCTATCATGATTAACATACTTTAAATCCTGATTTTCAAAAAGAATTATCACTAATATTAACGGCAAATGTTATTTTTAAGAGTTTGTTTATTCACCTGTCAAAAGTGTTTGACAGTTAAATAACCTAACGGTTTGTTTACGTTTTGAGGAACAGAAAATTTGCAACACGGTCGTGGACGTATAAGCAACTGACTCACGTAGTACCTCGTCTGTTATAATAAATGAACTATAACATACACGTTATTCCAAACGCTTTGATACGACATAAGAGGAATAATCAATACTGCCATCATTAGTTGCGCAGTAGTAATTAGGTAATAATTAATTAAAATAGGGGTCACTCATATGTTAGGAACAATGCGATAATTAGAGAAGCAGCATGAAGTTTAAGAATGCATTTCGTGGGCTTACTGCAAAAAGTGATCAACTTATATTTACAGAAATTGCCTGTAATTATGGTAAGATTTTCATATTCATTACTTACGATATTTTATGTAAGCATGTATGTTCCCATTTTAGTAAATGTCGGTATTTAACTTGTAATACTAAGTAACTGTGGTTTTTTAGACACAATCTCGATTTCCCAAATTTCGACTTAGTCCAGTGTTTGCGTGCAAACCGTATCGATGTCTTAATTTTATAAAAAAAAAATGGCAGTATAAACTTGCATTGTTGCAATTGGGCGCCGATCAATTGTTGCTGTTGGTAACCGGCGGACAGGTTCAAGGTCACGTTGTTATTCGTCATGACGATACCCTCCCTGGACATCAATCGGGTGCGCGTGAGAAACGGACGACCTTCAGCTGCCGCTTGTTGTACCTATAAAAAAAAATAGCCACCTACGATTATAAGCGTTCGTTCGACACTTTTGCAACACTGACGTTCTGTAACATCTGTTGGTGTATTTGTTGTTGTTGTTGGACGAGGTGCGGTTGTGGTGTGGGCGTTGGCTGCGGTGGTTGTTGACCCGTTTGTTGTTGTGGTTGTTGTTGCTGTGATTGAGGTACCGTCAGTGGAGGTAGCTGCAGACCGCCGGGCACTCCGGATGAGGCCAAAGATTTGGTGTCGGTTTTGATGGTGGATTGGCTGACCGTGTTGGACGACGATGTCGTCTGAATGGTGTTACTGCGATTAAGATACAGGTAATAAGTGTCTTTCCCAGAGAGAAATTATTAATAATTAACAAAATACTTCTATATAAAATTCTTGAATACATTAAATTAACGAAACTGTGTATGGAACAAATATCTTTAGCTTTAATAATAAGTTTTATAAACGAACATGTTTGGGACTGAATGGGTAAACCCACTCTCTCTTTTTAGAAAACCTCTTCCTAAATATTTTGAAAAAGATATTATAAGTAAATTCTTCATCTTTCCAAAATGTTGGATTAGATATGTAGATATAATCTTGCTGTAATACACTTGAATTTGGATATAGATATTTTTCTTAATTTCATTAATAATCAGTATCCGTCAATAAATTTACCGTTTGAATTGAGGATGCAACACAGTTTACTATTTCTTGATATATTACTTATGATTAAAGATAATACATTCACTTTGATATACATGCAAAACCACTCACAAAAACTATAATACCAATTATCCTATACAGCTATAAATAAAAATACACAACGTTTTTTTCTTAATAACTAGATTATTGAACACCCGCTTTCGAAGATAATTTTAAAAAGAATTAGAATATATATATATCATATAAGAATTAATTATTACAGAAAAGTGTGATAGATAAATTAAAAATAAGTTAGAAAATAAGAGGTTATTAAAATATAATTACACTTATTCTAGAGAAATAGTTGAGAAAAAGTTTTGCAGATTTAACTTTAATAATTATGGGTTACCAGATATTAAACTTGTGTAAAAAATACAATCTTAGTCCGGTTTTCAATATTCTAATACTTTAAGAAATAAATTAAAATTTAAATATTGAAATTATTGATTTTAAAAAATGTTCTGGGATTTATAAGATCAAATGCGGTGTTTGTAATAAGTAATATATAGGTCAAACAAGAGAGGAATGCGGAGATTAGATTTAAAGAGCATTTATTATCATATTACGAATCACAATGCGATAAATCCGCATTGGCGTATCATTTTGTTATACAGGACATACTTCTCAATTGATGATTTAGAGTAATTAAGTTTCAAATTGTAAGAATTTAATATGTGGAAGCTATTTATATGAAAAAACATATTAATAGCTTGCTCATACTGATTTAACACCCCTTAATTACAAATATTTAGAATTTATTGAATATAGTAGTCCTGATGATTAATTTTTGTAGCCTAGGATATACTTACTATATTTACGCATTTAGTATTTGACAATACACTTGTATGTACACCTGAAGATGTTAGCTTAACTAACGAAATGTACATTGTGTTTTTGAAGATTAAAGAATTTGTGAGACTGAAGTTTATTGGTATTTCCTGTTAGTTAACAAAATGCTGCTAATTCAATTATTGGTAATAAGGATTAGCGCCCAACGTGGGGCAACCTCGAAACAATTAAAAATAGTGTTACGTTTATTTTTAAATTTAAAATTTGCATTTCCTGATGTGCCAGCAGATGGCGCCAGAAATTAATATATAATTTGCCAATTGAAAACATACCTATTTTTATTCTCTTTCTTCACTTCTTTAACGGGTTCCGGCTCGACTAAATCGAGGGAATCTAAGATGTTTGTCTTCTCTCCACCGGTCAAAGCGTCCAGTTCAGGATCCGCGTATTCCAGAATGTTGAAGTCATTACCCATTTCGGCTGTAATTTCACAATTGTATACAGAACAGTAACAACCGATCCAAAAAAAGTAGAGCGAGAATTGGAAAAAAAATTAGGGTAATATAGTGCGGTAACGGTGGACAACAGATGATTTATATCGCCGTAGACTCATGATCAAATATATCGATATCGTTGACAGTATTATTATACAGGGTATTCCACGTAACTGGTTCATTAAAAGTTTATGATGTTCTATTATTTACTTATATTTGAGTTTTGCACCAGTATCTGTTTGATTGGAATATAATGTAAAATACCTTAAACCAAAATATCACTTCCGGTGACGGAAATGGATGTCAACTTTCTTTTTAAATAGAATGATATAGATTTTTTATTCATTTTTAAATTCTACGACCACAAATACGTCAGTTTTTATTAGCTCTTCCTACAGCTACATGTTGCCGTTTTTGAGTTATTTAAGTTTTTCTTTTTAGTCATAATCATTGCATCATTGAGAAATTAATATCTCGGTTAATACTGCAAGTAGAGACTCCAAATTTGCTATGTTATGAATGTAGATACAACTCTAAGGAAAGGTACTCACACTTTACATTCTACATACAGGGTGTTCAAAACTAAGGGACAAAGTGCATTATTTTCAAATGCAGAAACTCTTTTTTTTTTTAAATGAACACCCTGATTTTAATTCGAATTAGGAAGTAAATATCATCTCCTATCACTTTATATGAGCATCCCTATAACCTATCTTTAATAGATTTTGAGATATGAGCGACTTTTTGTTCAACAGACTAAGTAGTCTTATCTTTAAATGTTTGTAGCTGGCTCTGAATGAATTCACGTCAATTCATGTATTATTTTTGAATAACCATACAAGAATGTTGTTCTGCGAATAGTCATTTCTATAATATGCGTTTGTACGAAAGTGTAATTAACAAAGATATACATAAACACTTATGGTTAGTCAATAAATTTGACATTAATCCATTCAGAGCCAGCTACAAACACGTAAAGATAGGCTATTTAGTCTGCCTTAACAAAAAGTCGCTCATATCTCCAAATTTATTAAAGATAGTATAAGGAATGCTGATATAAAGTGATACGGAATGATATTTATTTCCTAATTCCGAATTAAAATACAGGTGTTCTATTTAAAAAAATTGAGTTTTCTGCATTTGAAAAATAGTCACTTTGTTCCTCAGTTTGAACACACCTGTATGTTAGAATGTCAAAATGTGGTACCGTTTCTTAAGTCATATATACATTCATAACATAGCAAATTTGGAGTCTCCTACTTGCAGTATTACCGAGATTTAATTTCTCGATGATGCAATGATTATGACTAAAAAAAAGAAAAATCTAAATAACTCAAAAACGGCAACAATGTAGCTATAGGAATAGCTAATGAAACTAACGTATTTATAGTTGTGAATCTAAAATGAATAAAAAATTATATCAATTCATTTAAATAAGAAAAAGTTGACATCCATTTCGGTCAACTGGAAGTGATAATTTGGTTAAGGTATTTTACATTTATAGTTCCAAGACAGATACGGCTGCAAATCTAAATATAAGTAAATAATAGAACATCATAAACTTTTAATGAACCAGTTACGTGGAATACCCTGTATGTGAGGATGGTTCGGTAAATAGGTGAATTTAATCCAATATTAGTTCTCTGAATATCGCAGTAAAATGTACCAGATATTCGAAAATTCAATCTCGGCACAGTAAAGTTCAAAGACGATGAGGCTCTGGGACTGTTAAACAAGTTATTCACTAATTTATAAAGCACTACCGCGTATTCCGGAATGTTGAAGTCATCACCCATTTCGGCTGTAATTTCACAATCGTATACAGAACAAGTACATCCAAATAGATGGTTGCAAAAGAAAAAAGAAAATACGTATATCTTTACAAGTACAGCTGAACAAAATGTGATGTACCCTTTTCGCAGGAAAAATCGGGGCACCAGTAATTGAGAATATTAATTTTTTTTGGGTGTAAATAAAGCTTTCAGGGAACATATTTACATTTCAACAGGATGAGAGGAAACATAAATAGAGAGAAAAAAGCTTTATTTATACATAGAACAATAAAATACATTGTAGTTTCGATGACGGCGCGGCTTGTTCTTCAAATGATAAGAAAATACATGCAATAAAATACAAACAGGGAAATATCCTCGCAAAAAAATTGTAGCAATACGAAGGACGATTAAATCGATGGCTTTATTTAAAAATATACAGGCTATTCCACGTAAGTGGTTCATTAAAAGTTTATGATGTTCTATTATTTATTATATTCGAGATTTTGGAAAATTATCTGTTCATTGTAAGCTATAAATGTGAAATAACTTTAAACAAATATTTTAAAATAGAATAATGTATTTTTGTTCATACGAACATAAATAGTCAGTAGCATGTTATTTCATGGGAGCGCACAACTTCAGTCAAAATTTATGCTCTCACTGCATAACATTTTTCGGAACTACCTTTTGAAACCATTTCGTATAATAATAATAAAAAATACATATGACTGTATTTTGTAAGCCTGGTAGCTACCGAAAACTTGCGAAAAAAATAGGAGTGCAATTAAAAAAAATAAAGTGGAAGACGGGAACAAAAAGCATATAATAAGGGTGTGTTACAATGGCAGAATTTGGTGTACAATGTCGTCTGATTTGCACTGGATTTTACTGTAACTTTTTATCTCTATTAGTTTCCGAGTAAATGCGTAGGAGAATACTAGATAGAATAATAAAACGGCGTATCTGTCTTAGTTGATCTAGTTGCCTCTGAAATGCTTAACTGGTGTAGGAATAACGGTCTTGTCTTGAATGGTGGAAAAACGAGTTTTATGAGATTCAGAACTGTACTTGATAAAACTGAATCAATGGCGTTGCCACATCGATGGGAAGTGAAACCGAATGTAGTGAAGTGGATTTTTAGAATAACGGTGGATCTACTTTACGGTTTGAGTCACACTGTCATGAGTGGGGAGGTAGAATATCGTCAGCAATATATGCTATACGATCTTTAAAAAGTCATGTGGGCATACAATGCTTAAATTATTTTATTTTGCATATGTGGAGACACGTGTGAGGTATTATGGAATTGTTTTCTGGGGCAACTCACCTAATGCCAGGCGATTGTTTCTTTTGCAAAAGAAAATTATTAGATCTATGGTTGGGGATCATTTTCTGAATCATGTCGTCCTTATTTAAAGAACTAAATATTTTAACATTAACAACGCTATATACTTATGAAATCATATTTTTTTTTACAAAACAAACGAATTAACCTTTACAAAAATAGTATAGCTACAATAAAATGGAAACACGTCAGAACGCATAATCTTAGTATACACAACAATAGACAAGTTGTTTGAGGCTAGTCCAGAAATAAGGTTATAGATACTGTAAATAAAGTTGACCAGTAAATTTTAAAACCCCGTCAACCTTACTAATTCAAAGTTAAACTTAAGTCATTTTTAAATAATTATTCATTTTACACTTTGGACGAGTACTTCAATTTGTAATTTTATACGTAACATTTATAATTTTTTTATATTATGGTCCATTTTAATTCTAAGTTTTCTTCTTATATTTTAACAATTATGTAATTTTTTGACAATGTCTATGTTCCTAGGGACAACGGCAATAAACTCTTATTATTATTATTATTATTATTAAATGTGGAACACACGGTATACATAACAAACGTTGTAAGGAAGCATATTTTTAGTCAACTTAAGTTAGTGCTAAAATAGTTGTTTTTGAATTTGATTCATTTAATGTTTATTCATTGCTACTGCTTAAAGTTGTGTTACAGAAGGACAGTTCATAAACAGACCAAGTGTTGGCCATATTTTAAGAAAGTAAAACAACCGACATTGGATTACATAGGCGATAGCTAAAGTATATTTCTTGAAAATACAATAAACGGAGGGTGAACAAAATAAATAATTTCTTTGTGAATTTTATAAATAATCTTAAAACTGTTTTTGGTAGTTTTTTTAATAGATAGCAGTTAACGATTTATGAAACTACAATTCACTATAATAAAATTGTATTGAGATGCAGCAAAAAACTAAATGAAAACCCTTCTTTATCGATTATAGTCGTCATGAGAATATCAACGCTATCAAACGAGAACTCACCTAACAACTCATCATCATCTTCAGGTAGACCACCTAACAATTCGCTGACGCCCTGCAATTCGACCATAATACCATCCTGCTCCAATTTCTCCAATTCTGCCGTCACGTTGTCCGGAATTTCCTGATCGGTTGATGACGATTCCGTGACAGCGGCATTCGACGTCACTACGCCTCCTAAACTAGCCGGCGTCTGATGAACTACGGTCTTCTGCATCTGCTGCTGGTCAAGTGTAATTTCGGCTGCTGCAAATCTGCGGGAGTCGCCGCTCTAGGCTGGAACACCTGCTCTGAATCTGTTCGTATTGTTCTACGCCGGCAGGGCGAGCCACGTTCCCCGGTGCGAATCGGGGATTACCCGATGAGAATTGCTGCTGTAGTGTGACTGCCGAGACGGTTCTTTGCTGTTGTTGTTGCTAAAAAAAGGTTCTGTTATTTATAATAATAATAACAAGTTCCGGGAACTGTTTAAGCTGTTGCAGAAACTGTTTTAGGAACAACTGTTCCCATTCATGGGGGCCCATGCGTATTCAATTTCTGCGTTCGAAGCTGCCAATACATGTATGAAGTCCAAATAAAAGTAGAGGGAGGGATTCAAATTTGTGAATGCAGACCCCCTAGGTAAACCTTATGGAATTTTGCCCCAGAACCGGCTTAGCTATTCTACTCATACATAGTAGCAAACTACTAATAGCAAATTTATATCGTCAGCCTAGAGAACTACGTTAGTGTTAACGTACATTGGCAGGTCGTTAATATAAATCAATAATAAAGTGGGGCTCAAAATGGAACATTGAGGAACACCTATATCAATAGTTGCAAAGTTAGATTTGACACCGTTACAAGCAACTCTCTGTTGACGATTTGACAAATAGCTTTCAAACCATGCTTTGGTAATACCTCTTACACCATACTTCTCTAATTTATATAAAAGTATGCTGTAAGTAACACAATCGAAAGCTTTTGTCAAACCAATCGAGGGATTAATGCATCTAAGCGACCTATCCAAGGCGGAATATTTTTTTTTAAGAATATTAAGCAATGCCGTATCTAAGCTCTTGTTTTATAAAAAAAAAAAACGTGTTTCAATAGTGAACATTATTACTTTTGAAATAGTAACGTAAGTTCTTGTTTACGAATGATCCATAATTTTTTGCAAAAATATTAAGAAAGCTTATAGGACGATAGGCATTTAATTGACTTAAATCACCTTTTCTTTTGAGAATGCGCTTTATCAATGCCATTTTTAGTTTACTAGGAAAAAAAAAAAAAAACGCCTCCTTCCGAAGAGAAATTAATTAAATAAGTCAAAACGGACACAAAATAATTGTGGGCAGTTTTTACAATAGCTGCATTTATATCGTCATCTCCAGCAGAAGCACAACTTTTTAATTTTTGTTTATTACACAGGTGGCGTCATCCTGCGTACCCGGTCTTAAGAAGAATAATTTTTATATAATATATTCCCCAAGTATTAGTCCGCGATCAAATATACACGGTAACAAAATTCTCCATAAGAATGAACTACTAATTTATCAATAAATAATGTTGTGGTTGATGATGATAGCTTTGCTATCGAAACGCAAGTATGGTGTAGTGATAAGGTGTTTTTAAGTGTGTAGCAAAAAAGGGCAGCTTAATTAATGTTAGTTAATTTAGAAAAACTGGAAAACTATCAAAGATATATTGCTAACCGTAGCAGAAGAAACCTGTGGATTCAGTAGAATAAATAGGAATAAAAAACAAACAAATGGTGGAACGAACGAATAAAGGAAGAAATAAAAGCTAAAAAACAAAATGGAAATATATTTGAGTAACAAACTAGCGAAAATATATGGAAATATAAAAGCAAAGAATAAAAGTCAAAGAAATTAGTAACGCCAGCAAAACAAAATGTGGCAAGATTTGAGGAAGCTATGGAAAGAAAGTAAAGGAATCAAAAATTATTTTATAGTGTGTTAAAAAGCACAAGAAAGGCAAGCAAATAGAGTATCTATGTAAAATCAAAGAAGGAAGAATATTGAAAAGAAGAAAAAACATATGAAACGATGGAAAAGAATATTGGAAATTTACTCAACATGGAAATAACAGACTCAGTAAATATACAGGAGGAAAATGAAAAACAACGAGACCGCAGAGGACGATGAAATAACGACAGAAAGAATTATTAGAAATGATAAAGATATTAAAGAGGAAAGGCAGCTGGAAATGATGGAATTACAACTGAAATGCTGAAAATATTGGACAAACTGGATAGAAGTTATCAAGATATCATTAATAAGATATGGAAGGAGCAAAAAATACAGAGGACTCGGAAGTCGATACTGCTACCCTTGTATAAAAAAGGAGACAATAAAGAGTGTAAAAGTTATCGTGGAATTACGCCTACTGAGTACTATGCTATAAAGTATACCGAGAGGATTCTTGAGAAACGATTGAAATTAACAACTGAAGTACAACTTGAAGAGGCACAGTGTGGTTTCAGGAAGGGTAGAAGGAGTACAGGATATATATACTCATATTTGAAACAACTGCTAGAAGAAAAATACAAGTAATGATAACATAATATGTGGCTTTTATAAGACATAGAGAAGGCTTTTGACTGTATACCAAGGGATCTGATAGGAAAAGCCTGAAAAAGAGCATAAATAGCAAATTAAAAACATTAGCTATATATATCATAAAACCAGAAATTATGTCAGAGTGGTGCAAATGCATCGGAGAATTTTTAACTAAGAAGGATTCGAAAAGGGGAAGTACTTAGTCCTACACTCTTAGTATAGTTCTTATGACATCTTGAAAGAGATTAAAAAGAAACAAGAATTACAAATAGGGTATAAAGCATGAGGATAGTAGAAATCGCGGAAAGTGCCTTTGCCGAACGATTGGTGGTGTACGCGGGGAATATAAAGGATCTGCAAGCAGTTTAAATATTAGCTTTAAAAAGAGAATATGAGGATAAATGCAGAGAAGACTAAATTATGTCATAGGAAATACGATAGAAAGATAATAATCATATAGTGGAAAGATTATAGAACAAGTAAAATCTTAAATATCGGAATAAATATACACAAGAAGTAAAAAAGAAGCAGAATTAACAACAGAAATGAAGTGGATGAAATTATATACGCAATGCACAACGCTGTTATAAGAGAAGAGATATTTCAAAGACAAAAAACGGTGTTTAACACAATATTTAAACTACATGACGTAGCTGGAGAGTTGGATCTAATAACCAAACTAAGAGTAAAATACAACGTGAGAGAGCATTTAAGAGCGGTTAAAGGGTCACCCGAACGTGATAGAATAAGGAATGAGAAGATAAGAGAGAATTAGAGTAGAGCCGATTTTAAAAGCATAGAGAGACAAAAACTTGAAATGGTTTTGACACATGATACGTATGGAAAGAAAAGACGACGAAAAGAGTATGCCTGGCAAGATCAAGATACAAAACGAAAAAGAGCAGGCCGAGAAACATGGATGTACATAGAAGAAAGTCTAGAAAAAAAGAAAACTGGAACGAAGCAAGAAGAATGCAAAAAACAAAAAGAAGGGTCAGCGTTACTACATAAGAATAAAATGTTGGTATAGAATTACCTTACACCATAGGGGAATAAGGTTCTGTTATATATGTATATTAAAAAAAAAACTCACCTGTGGATGCAATATTAACCTCAACCCTTGCAATCTAGGATCACCCGCTTGCATCCTCAAACCGACTATATTCCCGGGCTGCTGTCTTATAACGTTAGAAGGCACCGGCACTCTAGGTCTCATCGTAGGAGGCAACGGGTGCCTGAAAGTGGGCTGATCGTTCGAACTGGGCGGCAACAGCACCTGCTCCACCCCTTCGCTCCCATCCGGAGGAGGCCACACCCTCTGCTGGCCCTTCCCGAGCAACACTTGCTCGTCCGAGTTTCTTGAATTGGTGTTGTCGCTGCAGCAAATCTTTCAATTGCCTATGATTCAACTCCAAACCCCCACCGTCCTGTCTCGACACGATACTCTGTAAAGTCGGACGTGCGGGTGCCGGCGAATGGCGCCGGCCTAGGAGTGGCGGGTTGGTGGCTGTACGGATCCACGGTCAATCGAAGATTGGGAGCGGCCGGTCCCGAAGGCGTTTTTACCGTCCCTGGCGCAGTGACGTTCGGAGAGAACGGGTCAGTGGGTTCTGCGATGAATTCTTGAGTGGGTAACGGCTGTTGAGGAAGTGTAGTCGGTCTGACGACGGTCGGCACCGACGCTGGATGAGTGAAAGTGGGCGGAGACTTGATACCGAGGGCGTTGAAAGTTCGCGGACTTGTCGGATGGTGGGGAGACTGAATCTCTTGCTGCGGAGAGGTCTGATGGACTGTCTGTTCCGGAGATAAGAATTGTTGAGTGGATCCGTCCGATAGTTGCCGATGAACGCGGGCTGAAATCAAATTCGGATTTATTATAGCGGTTTTTATGCTTATTGTAAACGCATTTTGAAAGTTATAGTAGAGTCGGATTCGCTTATAACGAGCACGATTTATAACGAACATTTACAATGTTATGAAATATCGTTCATCAAGTTTGATACTATTTGGGTCGGGAAACAACGAAGTTGAACAAGCAAGCTCGTTGTATCCTAACCCAAATATATATAGGGGAGGGTGGGGCAAGATGGGAACATTGAGCTTTAGAACACTGCATCAGGATTGCAAATTGATATACAACGTTCTAAGTACGCTTGTTGTAATCTTTATACA
Source organism: Protaetia brevitarsis (assembly GCA_004143645.1). Lineage (NCBI taxonomy): Eukaryota > Metazoa > Arthropoda > Insecta > Coleoptera > Scarabaeidae > Protaetia > Protaetia brevitarsis. The sequence continues at coordinate 2,474,249 of RXPK01000167.1, forward strand.
TTTATCTGCTGATGGATGAATTTACAATTTTTCGATGGGTTGAAAATTTTGAAAAGAAATGTGTAAATACACCATCTTGCCCCACCATGGGGCAAGATGGGGTTCCAGTTAAGAATGGGTCATATTAAAACAAATTATGTATGTCTCAGAACATTAATTACAGAAATATGTATAATAAATGTATATCTATTTGGCAGTTAGAACAAAAGTAAAATACGAATAGCGGTTCTGTTCAACATTAAGAAAATCATAACAACTATAAATACATAGCTTGTTACAATAACAAATGTGGATAGAATTATGTTGTTATTAGAACAATAAATATCTAACAGAGATTTGATTGATTTATGTAAATGTTATTTATTAAAACATATATATTGTACCAAAACCGCATAGATTTATATGTAACAAAAAATCAAGTCGAATTGTTAAATCCACTTGAAAAAACATCCCCAAAAGGACAAAATAATTCGAACAGCGTGTGCGGAATTAAATATTATTTTATTGTTACAATATTCTTTTTTATATCTCGATGCTTTTATAGATACTAGAGCTGAAATGTGCATCATAAAATAATCCTGAATCCGATCGATGAATAATTTGAATTTATCCTTAAAAATAATCAATAACCCAATGCTGCTGCTAAGATCAAAGAGGTTTTATTTTTTATTTGTATTACTTCATTGAAAGAACTTTGCGAAATATATAATAAACCCAAATATAATTATACACTCATGTACATATAATAAAAAGTCAAATTGGCACCTTAAACGCACCTCAAAAAAATCACCCCTCAAAGGGGGGAAAATAATAACAACTTTGAACTGCGTATACGGAATTAAATATTATTTTATTGTTACATATTGTTTTGTATATTTCGGTGCTTTTATAACTAATAGGGCTGAAACATTTATACAAATAATCCTGAAATTAATCGATAAGTAATTATTTTAACACTAAAATAACCAAAAACAAATTGCTCCTACTAAAATCATTCAAAGACATTTGATTTTTTATTTACATGTTCTACCACACAGAAAAAACTGAAAAAAATATATAATAAATCTAAATGCATATGATCTAATGTAACAAAAAGCCAAGTTGGCACCTTGAACCAAACTCAAAAAACCACCCTAAAAGGGGAAAATAATAATAACTTTGAACTGAGTGGAGGGAATTAGTTCTTGATTTTTTATAGAATGCCCATAATCAGTGTTTACTTACATATTTTTTTTTGAACGTGATAGCTTAAGTAATTCCTGAGAAAAAAAAATATTGAATTTTTCCACCCTTATGCTAATATCTCGAATGGGGTGGCATCGATTGAGCTAATTTTTGGTATTTATAGTATGTGTGACAGTAGTACTCATTTGCTTTAATTTCAGCCCGAAAGCTTTAGGGGCACTTTTCAATGGCTTATCGGAGCAGAGCCTTTGGTTACCTGGGTAAGTACAACGTTTACTCCCGGGGAATCATAGTACGTTGTTGTCAAGTCATAAATTAAGAAGGGATGGAGAGGGGACGGATAGAAACGGCGGTAGAAAGAGATGTGTTTATAACAGCTGCTTTTATTTTAATTTAAAATATAGTGATCGATTTCTTTACGTTAATCGATATTATTTTAACGCATTTTTTAAAATGAAAATCATGGTAGAGAAAAAGTCTAGACATGTTCATATTACAGCTATACAAAAGCAACGACTAATAGAGTATATAATCAAACATACCGAAATAAATAGCTCGGATTTCGCCACGTAAGCTTACAATCATCAAATTATATTTCTGACTAAAGCTTTATTATTATTCAAACAAATTATTGCTTAACTGCTCAAATGCATTTACTTGTTGGTACTTCAGAAAGTCCTTCAGCTTGATCTTTATTTTTAGATATTTTCTCGGCCAACAATATTCCCTCAGCATCCATCACAATGCATAATATATAAAATTAGGGGAGAATATATAAGATATTATTTCAACCGGCTTTAGTTGTAATCTCTAAGTTGTTGGTTATTCTACAACCAAATATTATAGTTAATAAAGTTATATTATCTATTACTTTTACTTTTATTAGGATCGCTTAGGATAGGTTATTTAATTCACGAATATAACAACAAACGCGGGAATCACCGATGTGAGACCGAGCGAAGCCGATTCAATTTCTCCAGCAAATTCCCTTGTTTATTTGTAGGAGAAAATACCGAGGGTAGTACCTGGATATATTATCTCTGGTAGTACTTTCCTACGAAAACGTGAGAAATTGAACTCGAGAATACCAACTATTGCAATCGTAGGAATTTTTTGACAATTCTCTCGGAATTTCCACTTGCTCAGATTCGAGAATAAGGCTCCAGAGGTCTCACTCAAAAAATAGATTGTTTCTATAAAAACTCAACAAAAGAAGTCACGAAAAAAATCACAACATGGTTATACGAGTAATAATATAAAACAACCTTGCATAATTGTTTTTTATTTATTTATTTATTAGCAGTTTTTGATAAATTGATAAAAAAATCTGATTTTTTTTACACACTGTATATTCCACCTACCGTTGTTGGAAAAGAAAAACTCGTATCTTCAAAAGAGGTATTCGCATTTATATTAGGAGAGGGGCGTTTATGTTGCTAAGATACGCACTTCGCGTTTAGATTTTGTGTGGATTTTAGATACCTCAGCGTAGGCAAACAGCACTACATGTTGCAAATTAATGGAAATATAAAATTATATCGACTATCGTGAACTTATAGTTAGGCAATTCAAAGTTCAATACTGCACAAATTGTAAAATAATTAATTTTACTATGAAATCGTACATAGGGGGCCATCTATTATCCGAGAGATTTTAATTTATGCGAAAATAGCTTGTTACGAGATTTTTTATATGATATCCCAGCCTTAATGTCCGGGCACTTGAGCCAGGTGCTCATTGTACCATCATTGTACATATCTCCATATAAAATAGTGGATATAGAAGGATAACATACCTTGTACTCGCTGTTCCTGAATGATCTGCTGCTGGTGTTGTTGCTGCTGTTGCCGTTGAGCTTGTAGCTGTTTCCACTGTCGTTCCTGCTCTGCTTCCCTAGCGGATTTCTGCTGTTGGACCGACTTCTCGGGATCCTGTTCGAATACATCGAGAAAACACATAAGTACTCCTCCGAAAAATCCCGTTTGGTTACCGAGAGAGATGCACTTACGTCACTGAACCCTCATAAACCAAGTTCAATGTCGTCAAGTTATTAAGTGAGTGAATGTTTTTGCTTTGGTCCACGGGATATCAACAAGCAAGATTTATGTTTTAGATGCAAAAACAAACACTATACTTAAAGTTCTCCCGATAGGCAAAGAATATTAATACATATACAGAAAGAAAATAAAAAAAAACTGCAACTAGATATTACGGCTAACATGTGAAAAATAATAATACAACGGAGAAAATTACCAAAAATACCACAGCTAATTTTATTAATTAATTAATAATAATGATAACAGTAATAATCATCAACGAACCAACTTGGAAAAATAAACCATTGCACATCCGCCAAAGAATCGCACATTACTAAATACCAACATAGAAAGAAACGCAAAGAGAAACAAGACAGAAAGTTAAGGAAGCCAAACCTACCCAATACAGAATAGGTTTAATTTTGTTAAAAGCCATGCACATCATCGTCACGTACAAAAAGAAAAAAGGTTTTATCGTCAAAATTAGAAAGATTTTTGAAACATTACGAGAAGAGTACAAAATATACATGGTACCGTTACAGATCGATACAAAATCCATACTTCGAAGCATTAGGTATAATTGTAGCGCTACCTACCTAGAACCCATGGAGTGTTGCGCAAGGACACTTTGTGTTACTGCGAAATTTCAACTTTAAGGGGTGCAATTTGACTTTGAAATCCGCCCAAATTTCGTTTATCCAAAATAACTTTTAAACGGTGAGAGATAGAAAAACACTTTCACTGGAGGACTTGCAGCGTTTATGCATCCCTTTCGGTTGATATAATTGCTTAAATATAGGGTGTCATAACAACCACGGAACGACATATGTTTTGCTTATTTGATCGAATTTCAGAAATCGGTTATAATCACTCTATTTGGCAACGAGAACTGTGTATAGACCATGTCTTTAAAACTTCTAAAATTTAATGTCTTGGCTTAGTCAGGTAATGTATTATACACTTTTAGACCTATGCTAATAAAGCTCTTATGTGACATATTTAAACGATGTTGTCTTTGTTTCTTGTATCGTAATTATGAAAATTAGAGAATTTATCATAACTAATTACATTTTGAAATACATACAGAACACTCTCCAATACAAACATAGCAGGCAGTGTCAGCAAATTAAATTTTTGAAATAAAGGCAAAAGTAGCTCTAGAACTTGCTCCCGTTATATTTCTTCCAACATTCGTTTTTAAGAAATGAAGGCTCTATTTGCGGCTGGCGAATTGTCTCATATAATAATGCAGTACTTTAATCTGCTATGAACCTCAGTAAAGTATATTTGTCTCATAATTCTTAAATCAATAATTTTTCTTAAGAAGCGCAATTGATGCGCGAGACAATAAAGCTTCTTTATTGGTACTTCGCATTGAGACTCAAATTGTAAACGGGGATCAACAACAAGTCCTAGAAATTTTACTTTATCTGGATAATCCAATGGATTGTTATCAATGTGAAAATCCATATTACTTCCAATAGGTGCTGCTAAGTGAAATATGTGGTAAGTAACTACTTTTTTTCTCAATTTAAATAGAAACCATTACAGCAAAACCATTTATAGATTTTACAGTGCAAAAGATTTGCCTGCTCTTTTGATTGTTATATCTTCACCGGTAACAATAGCCGTCCTATCATCCGCATACATCAATATAAAGAATTCCGCAAGAAATAGCAATAGATCATTAACATAATCGATATCTCAGGTCAAAACTGTAACGAATCTAAAAACCATATTTGGGAGAAAAGACGAATTTAGATTTCTGTAATTTCCTAAGTTGTCATCAACATTTTCAAATGTTTAATTAATTATTTGTGGGTATTAATCATTGTCAAAGAATACACTTGAAGTTCCGCAGCAACAGAACGTGTCTTTGAATGACATTCCATGGAGTCTACAAATTGGCGAAGTTTCATTAGAATTTGCGATTCATACTTTGCGTGGTTCCATTGTAAGCTGTTTGAAAGGAATATATTATAAATTTCTATACCCTAAACTTCATACCGACAACAGTTCGTAACCGTTTATGGGCTTTAAGTTTGTAAAAGTAGCGGGACTCATGTATCAAACAAAAGCTTCAATAATAGCACTGTCACATTTATTATCATGTCGTGTCAAGTTCGTATCAAATGAGTCACTAGAAATGTGGGACGCACCAAACATCAAAATTGATTCTATACCGGTTATTCGATGTAAATGATTTGCTTCTTTTTTTTACTTGTAGTTTGGCTAGCTTTTGTATTTGTTGTAGTTTAGTGTAATAAAATCATATTACCTTTTTTGCATTTATTTATCTTTTTCTTTGACTGATTCAATTATTATGTATTATATTATGAATCAATAAATATTATTATTATTAAACAGGGTTTCTAAAACATTTTCACTTTGATTTTCTTTAATCAAACTTAGCAGAAACGTTTACTTATTAAAAGGTTTGATTGATTAATGAATTGATTAGAATTTATAAAAATAAAAAATTGAACAAAAGATTAATGACGTGAAATTCTTGACGATGGATTAATGGATTATGAATTGATGTTTGAGCGAGCGAATAGATAAGACAAGAAGCGTCACTTGCTATCGGCACCTTTGATGTTTTGTCTCCAAAAATTGACTGTTAACTGTAGCGCATTATTTTGGCAGCAGATGCATCAACTGTCTTCTTTAATTTACACTAATCATAAAGAACGTGTGTCGGAGAGGGAAGTACAATCTCGATTCAAAATGGCCGCTATTTGGTATCTCCTGTCATTTGCTGCGTTAAAAGTGCGTTAGTAGTACAAGTGTGGAATTTGATTAGTATTATTAAATAATAATACAGCAAGAAACAAACAAAATAACAATAAGTTAAATTAAAAACGTGGTAGGATATTTAATTATTCCTGATTACTCCCAACGACTGTCAAAATCTATGTCAGAATAATGACTGCAGGGGCGTCCTCTTTGTAAATGAATAGTGCTGTCAGAAATATCAAAATCGTGCACGTTAACAATGATAAGTTTTCGCTTCTTATTTTATTTCTTCGCTGTTTGAATTGTTTCCATCGTCTGTTCGATTGTCTAGCTGTCTAACGCTTTGGGACTTCTTCCCAGATCCTCCCAGAGCAAGGTTTTTGCCATGGTTTTCCCTTACTCCGTGGCCATTGATTTTATATAAGATATTATATATAATCAATGTTCTTGGCGACTGCTGGGAGATAAGAAAGTCATTCCATGGGCGCATTTAATAACAATTGATGGCTGAATGATTTACAGTAGACTCGTGATTATGTGAACTTATCATATTTCACATATTTCATCATAATTTCATTCATATGGTTGTGAGGCTACTGTATTATATTTTTGTTATTAAGAATCATAGGGAAATTATTTAGTTAGAGTAGGAGCATTTCAATTGTTATGGAATCCATATAGTACTTAGAATAGGTAGCCTCGTATAGTACAGCTCCTCCCACAAAAAGGTTAACAATCTGAATCGCGATTTTGATTATATATTCTCAGGTTGAACTATACATACAACTGTGTTTATTGGAGGTAATTTTATTCATGCCAGTCGAAGAGTAGCCCACATACGCAATGTTTACTAGTATTTGATAAATTCATATTTTATGTCGGCTTTCATTTGGTAAATTGTCTATGTATGAAAGTTGTTTTGAAGACTTTGATTTATTATTATTAGTTTTCAAATAAGGGTATCCATTCAGTTTAGGGCGCAACAATTTTGCGGCAAAGGGAATCATTTGTGTTTATCTGATATTCGCCTCTTATAATATATGTATAAACATATTTTTCATTGAAACCTCGCATAACTAAATTACATACAGTTACGGACAAATGTCATACGCATATTCTTTCATAATAAAAATTAATCAAATATTTCAATTAAAATTTTGCATAACTTTAATTTTTTTTATTATCTCTCAATACTTCCTAAATAGTTAGCTTTTCATTGTTTTTTTACAACATAATACTGAAAAATAAATTGGAATTAACTCTTGTCTGCGATTGTACATATATCTCGACACTAATATCAGGTCTCTCTTATATTTTTAATAATAGAAAAATTAGAACACTGAATAGTTGAAATGAAAGCAGTAGGTGTTGCAGATATCAAGGCATCCTTATAAATCTGATGATGCCATCGATAAATATGGGGACAATTTTGTGTTCCAGCACGATAACTGTCCCGTGCAGAAATCGCAAATTGTGCAAGAATGGATACGTTCCGCAAACATTTATTTAACAAGTATTGACATGGCCTCTAAATAGTCCGGACTTAAGTCCTACTGAAAATGTTTGAGCTGCATTAAAGCAGAATATATATTTATACATATATAAAGACTTCATTCCAGAAAATGCATATAAACTATGAGAAATTCTAGGAAGTAATCGAAAATAATGGGGACTGGAGACATTGGATGCTTCAAGATTGAAGAAATGAATTTATGTAAATGTTATAATTAGATAAAACAATAAAATAAATTTATAGTGAGAACATTTTGTTATTACAGTATCACATGTGTACATGTATGATACGGTACTAGCAAAGTATGCCCTTGCATTTACTACTGAAAACTATAAATTTTATTTATATTCAAATTCACTTATTGCTAAATGTTACAATTAATAAATTACGAAAATGATAGAAGGAAACTTGTCTATCCACTATATTCCATATCGGTCGTATATATGAGAAATAAGGTATTGTAACAAATCAATAAGAACATTCAGAAACAAATTACCTAGTTCACCAAGGAATATATAAAAATATTATTTCAACGCGTGCTTGTTCATGTCTTAATAACAAAATTATAAAAACAAGAAATCCTGTGTCGGATAAATAAACAACGAATCATACATAACATCCATTTATATACCGATAAGCCGCAGTCGTAGTAAAAGCTATAGTCCATCCTAAATGCGCTCGCCACATACATTTTCCCGTAGGTCGTTACCTTTTTTTGGTAGGAGCTGTACCTTTAAGGTGGAGCATGGGGTTGGGATGATTTGTAATAATTTAGTTTTCATAAATAAAGTGTCTAACGTTTTGGTAGTGTTTCTAACTGCCGTCATCAAGGTAACTCTAATAGGGACTGTGGTTTTACAATTCTATAGTTAGAGTGAAACGGCGGTTAATGAGCCATTTGTTTATTGTTTTCCATAAATTTTCCAGCAACGTTTCGACCATAAACTTTGGTCTTTATCAAGTCATCGATGACCAAAGTTTATGGTTCAAACGTTGCCGGAAAAGTTAAGGAAAACGATAAACAAATTGCTCATTATTTGACTCTAATTGTATCTGAGGAGCGTTATTTTATCACATCCTATAGTTGGCGATAGAAGTGTATCTCTCGAGTGTGAACTGACTAGGCGTTTGTTTGTATTGTATAATATGATCATTTACTGGCTTCTTCGAAGCTATATTATTCGGAACTTGTTTAACTTTAGGGCAGTGTTTAACTTCTTTTACAGTTATTTGCACCAGTTTTCCCTAATAACAAACTTAGTTAAGTAGAGGCTCAGCTTAAGGTGAACCTTAAGGTGAATATGTTTTGTACCGTCGAAACTAGGAATAAAGCTTAGCTAAGTATTGAAAACGGATGGCAACAGTGTCAGACAGTGTGAAAGTGACTTGTAACTTGTATGTTTTTGACAGAAACGCACAGAAAAAAGGAGAATGTTGACTTTTAATTCTTGATGCGAGTTTTCATTATTGTTGTCAGGTCAATCTTAGGAATTTTAACAGCTGATTCATAAAAGCAACACTATTATTGCTGAAACTTTGTTGTTTAATTAGATAAAACATAACAAACTGTATGCATTCGTGGTCATAGGAATGGTTATTTCGTCTTAGGTTACATGGTAAACTTAAAATTATTTTTTATACCTACTCACACATCAAGGATATTCAATTTCAGCTTCAATCAGGTTTAAGTATAAATAATGTTGTGCATTTGGTTACCCTAAAGCGCCGGAAAAATTTAAGTTCGTCAAACGTATGAAAATAGTCTGCCCTTTCATTTACTTGTCTAGGTATACCACAAAAAATTATATTTAACTCGTCCAATTCATCATTTTCTTCAAACATTATGTTATTTATTGAGATATTACGTACCATTTTGTTTCAAAAATATACAAATAATAAATATCCCCACAACAATAAATAAAACACCGTAATACAACAAATAAAAGTCTTCTTTCACTTGCCGCAATACTTGTCATTTGAAACCAAAAGTGAGGTTAACTGGACCTTAAGGGGAGGTTTACATGTATTTGACTGGAAAAATCGATTTTTGGTTTTTTGCATTTTTTGAAACCTCCAAATATATAACATACATGGTTAAAGCGGTTTCGTAATATTCGCATTGTTTAAGCCTCTACGGCTTATTAAAAGAGCGGGTGTACCGAACACAAACGGAGCAAATTAGATGTAATACTATATTCGACTCGGGGCTGCTCTGGTCGAAATATCATACTTATTGTTTGTTAGTGTATGTATAGTTGTCTTTAATGATTAGAAATGCCACTGTAGTCGGGATCACAAATAAACGACAGAGTAGCTATTTATATAAAAAATAATATGAAGCAATTAGATCCAAATAAAACGCACATTGAAGAAAACTGATCTAACAATATTTCTTTTACTTAAACACACTTTCCCACGCTTTAGAAAACTACTTACCATAAAGTGATCAATTTATTGCAGATGCACTTACTTACACTAAATTTCTTATAAAAGCTGGCTAGAATATGATGGCAAAGATAACCGCACTACGGATCATCAGAGTAGCAAAAGAAAAATAGAAGTCGATGCGATGCCTTAAAGAAATTTTCGCACAATTTCGGATAGGCGACTGAGATAAGACAATTTTTAAGCAATTTGTGATTTTTAGCCGTACTAAGATGTTACTGTTCAAGAAAAAAAAGAGAATGCGTTGAGATGTCAAAAAAGAATGAGTGGACTTTGAAGAAAGGCGCTGGGAAACTGACTGACAAAGTTATTGATAATTTAACAATAGTGTACTTGTGGACTAGCAATTACACAACATCCAGATTCTGCATAAAAAAATGAAGGCAGCTATTTGGGCTACATTTCATTATAAATGTTCAACCGACGCGGATCCACGACACATTTATTGTCCAAAAGGTGGACAACCTGTGTAAGTGGCGCGTTGCAGAAGCCAAGTTGAGCTTGCGTTCATTCATACCTGACCCTTCTTGCAAAAAAAAAAAAATCAAATGCTATTAGGCGGATTATGATTTTTTTTCTAGAGTGATTTCTTGCAAAGATGCATTGGAAAAAAATTGTCAAAACTGAAACGACTCGTTTAGTTCATGTGTGTAGAAACTAGCTTCAAAAGATTTACACTGCGACCCATAAATAATTCAACTTGCTACTTACATTGCCGCAAATTTATTCAATGAAGGTTAACTTTCTGTATTACAAATAATGAATGCGGTGGGAATTGCAGTAGGACTTGATGCCAAAAATTTCGTCATCAATTCTGATCGTCAGCGCATACAACGAGCAGAGCAGAGCATGTCCAGCGCTGCAAAACTTGCTGTGCTGTCTAAAGGGGAGCAACAAATTTTCCAAATGCAGAAGTATGAAGAAGAAGAAGATTAATGTATAGTGCGGAATAGCTGACTAAGTGTATGTTGAACTATTTGTAAAATTTTTGCTGAGAAACTTTGAACGCGTTTTTCTCGAAACATGATTTTTCAAATCTGCGTAAGTTCTAGTTCTTCAAGTGTTCAATATATCAACTTAATTCTTTTGTTTTCTTAATGTTAAACCGTTTTTATTGGAGGTTATACCTATAATATACTAAAAATTGCAATATTCCACATTTTTATATCCACATACACACAAAAAGAAATAGAAAATAATAAATCAAAGTCCAGGTATCTGCCACATTGTTTGCTTTCGACTTATTTGGTTAAATTTAGGTATAACCTCCAACAAATTTAATATATTTCTAACTTTCCTTTTTATTTTCAATTTCGGATCACTTTTGCGTATGCTAGAGTTTACGCAGTTGACCGTGTTTTCTGTGCACATTGTACCTAGATACAAATAGCGAACGTTATAGTGGTCTTGTCATTAAAAAAATATATTCTTTTAATGTTCAAGTTTAATATATTTATTAAGAAAAGCACGTATTTTGTATATCTTTTCCTTTCTCTGAAAAAAAAAGCTCAAAGTTTTTGGACTTTTCCGATATATATATATGTAAACCTCCCCTTAAGCCGGACAAATCTTCGGCTTATTTTGAATAACATTGAACTGGTCCTTAAACAGTGGTGCAAAAACGAAATCATAGTTTAGGATCTACTTAAGTCTTAAGTTAAGCTTAAGTATAACCGGTGTAAATAGCCGTTAATGGAATACCCCACTTATTATTTCATTTTTAGTATGTGTGACATACTTGCGACTGCCAATTACCAACCTATCTTTTTACTTTTTGAGATAGTGATAATTTTTGGAAGTCTAAGACTCATGCTGGTACTTCGCAACTAGAAACATCCGGATGCAAAATTCAAATTAACCTATATAAATTAACAAATCTACTATTTGCTTCGATGTTTGCATCGATCTGCTAGGTATCATCGAACACACTAAAAACAGAAAACATAAAAAGCGGAATTAGAACAAATAAAAATCTGGGAATCAGAACCCTTCTGTTAGTGATATATAAAATAACAAACATGGTAAGTATACGAGAGAGTGTTGTTACGTGTTCTGTAATAGAATTTTGTTAGTTGAACCTACAGAAAAGCTCTGAGTCTGATGTAGAGGATGTCGCCATATTTCGGCCGGGTACACGGGATAATGGATGTGGGTAGGATTTGTGTTCGAGTTCGTCAAAACTCCTTCGAGTTTCGTTTTGGATTTCGTCATTTGTTTTTTTCAAAGCAAATCGATCATGCGTTTATGCATTTGAATGTACGTTTAAAGATTTTAGTAGAATCTCCACAGAAGAAAAAGCAAGTTAACGCAAGATTTTAGAATTACAAATAGTATACTCTGTTTTTTAATAAGGCGCTGTTACTAGTTCTCGTAAAGGCAATTTAACGCTAGGTACATCCGGACGCCTTTGTATAGTCCATGAACTGTTCTATCCCATTTCTATTTAATTATCAGTTTTTTTCTTCTCTTTGTTCAGTTACTGGTAATAAAACATGAATTCAATAGCCTAACACAAGTGGAATTGTGAAAATTTCTCTACCACAGTGAAACGTTAAAGTTTAAGCAATTTATCTTTGCATCAAAAGCGAAATTACGAATATCCATCCAAAGTGGTAATATACAGTGTGTTAAAAAGAGGTTGTCGGATATTTTACCCAATTATAGTACTGGTGGTAATAAACATAAAAGTCTTGGTCAATATTGTTCCGCAATTCAACTGTTTTTGACATATAGTCGATTGCATATTTTAAAATAAAAAAAAAAACATTTTTCGGTTTTGAGAATAGTTCCCTTTGTCAAAGAACTGATTGTGACTTAAAATTAGTTCTGTCAGACATCTGTCATCAGATTATTTATCATTTGCGTCAATTTTTTTTGTTCTCAAATTATGCATAAGTACACAAATGCAGAAATGGCCGATATGCATTTTATGTACGGTCGTGCGAATGGTAATGCCACTGAAGCACGGCGTATGTATGCCGAAGAATTTCCAAATCGGTTGTTACCGACTGATAAGATTTTCTCAAGACTTCATATCGGTGTCCGAAACTGGTTCATTTAAAATTAATGTGGTTCTGATAGACCTAGATCAGTTTCTTCTCCCGCAGTAGAATTAGATATTTTGAGACGGGTAGAAAGACAACCCAAATATTAGCACCCGAAGACCTGCCGCAGAACTGAACGTCAGTCATCCTCTCATTTGGAGAATTCTGCGGGAACAGCAGCTCTATCCCTACCACATTCAACGCGTGCAAGTTCTTGCTCCTCTCGATTATGATGCACGTAGGGTTTTGTCTATTGGGTTTTACGAAAGCTGGCAGAAACTCCTAATTTGCGACTCAGATTTTTATTAGTGACGAGGCGGGTTTACAAGAGACGGAATAATCAATTTTCATAACAAATCACGTCTGGGCAGATGAAAATCCCATGCTGTAGTTGAACTGCATCACCAAACCGTTTTTTCGCTAAATGTTTGGCTTGCTATTTTGGGAGACTGTTTAATTGGTCCAGTATTTCTCCCTAATCGTTTAACGGACAAGTATATTTGGATTTTTTAAGAAATGAATTACCCGTTTTGTTGGAAGACGTGCCACTTTTTACAGATTAAATATGTGGTTTATGCACGATGGAGCTCCTGCGCATTTTCCATCGTAGTTAGAAATTTCTTAAATCAAGATTACAACGAGAGATGGATAGGACGGGTGTGACAACGCATGGCCTCCTAGGTCCCCTGACCTGACACCTCTAGACTTCTATGTTTGGGGGCATCTAAAACAATTAGTGTACGGCACGATCTGTAAACAATTGGAAGAAATCAGGCAACGAATCGTAAATTGTTGCGAGGAAATCGGAGGACTCCAGGAATTTCGAAAGATTGCGTGATCTTTCATAAGAAGGTGTGAAGCGTGTTTAGAAAAGAACGGTGGACATGTAGAACAATTTCTTTAGTTTTACTTTAATAACATTTGTTAATTTACATTGCGATCAGAATTTCTTGAGAATTTTTATCCTACTAAAACAATATGCAATCGACTATATGTAACAAAAAAGTTGAATTGCGGATCCATGTTGACTAAGACTTTTGTTTATTTCCAGCAGTACTACAATTGGGTAAAATATCCGACAGACTTTTTTTAACACACTATATATCTTACTTTTGATTTATACCAGATAAGAAGGACTCCGGTACGAGCGGACTCAAACTGGTACATAGATAGCTCTAAAACGAACTACAACGTCGAAGCTGGAATATACGCAAAAAAGCCTAAAAAGGATCTTTCGTTAAGTTTCAGCAAAGACACAACGGTGTTCCAGCGTGAGGTTGCTGCATACACCACTGTGTGTAGAGAAATAGATGAACCGAGCCAGGTAAAAGCATGGCTATCTTCTTTGACAATCACTCCACACTTAAAGCGATTAAATCTGTAACTCTGGACTCTAAGCTGATTTGGGACTGTGAACGCCCTAAATGAAGGAGGATGGATTCCCGCAAAGGAATTAAAATGAAAAGTTCTAGAGGCGTGACTGGGAGTGAGGCGGCGAACGAGCTACCGAGGCGAGATTCGTCAAGGCCATCCGTTGGAGCCGACCTCTCTTTCGGCACTACCAAATCGCCAATTAAAAAATCAATCGATGAATGGATACATAATCAGTCCAGAGAGTGGTGGCAAAAATCACCAGGACAGAGACAGGCAAAACAGTTCTTAAAGGAGCAGAGGCCTGAATTTACTAAAAAACTACTGAATAACGATAAGAAGACTGTCAAAATGATAGTAGGTCTGCTGAATGGCCACTGTAGACTAAATAGACATATATACCATTTTTAGCAAATTTAAATGCGAATCTAAGCTTCACAAATCTTCGATTATTAAGAAGCTACAGTACACTGAAACAGTAATTAATAGTAAAGAAAAAAAGCTATTAATTAAACACGCAGCTATCCCTCCCTTAAAAGGAATATTTACACGTCCTTTCCTACGCTTACTTAAACCTGCTAAGATCCAAAACTAACGACGACTAAGGGAAGAAAAATATTCTTCTACCGCAATGTATTAAACAATATTGAATAGCGAATAGTGTAGCAGACATGTATTTTCAGTTAAATAAATTATTGAATTGTTTTCTCAGGTATGTGGTTTAATAGGTGTCCAATTATATTCGGTGAAATAACATACTTCATTAGTTTAAGGTTTTCTACGTTAACATTAAGTCCGGTATCGCTTATATGTTGTGTAAAACTGGATGATAACGGCAATTCGTTACGTATTCCTTAAACTTCGTTCCGATAGTCCACTTCATCTATCTGATGTAAACCTTACTGCAGTCACAACATCGGATCTTCCTTAAGATTAGATTTTTCGCGTTACCTAAAAGGTTTCTCAACGTGACAAAACATATGCCCTAATACCTTTCGAAATCATATGCAAAAGACTGTTTAATGATTTTTTTTGATCGATGTTTTTTTACTGAGGTCAAATTTTTTTTCTGGAACGCATCTATAGCAGTACACAATAACCATTATAGATCGTTACCATTTTAACGAATTGTAATTCTTGATCAAATCCCGGTTTTTTTAAGTGGAGAATTTTATTAACCTGATAATTAAGAAAGGAATGCTGGCCATTTCATGTTAACCGCGGATATTTGAATCCGCCATTATGAATTTATTCATTCCTATTTCTCTTCAGTAAACTTACAATGTGGAATTTTGAATATAATTTTGTTACGAAATCTGTGATGGTTGTTTTGGTCACAAAAATCAAAATCGGGTGCGGCAATTGCCATAAGGCATATATTGATCAGACGAAATTTGCTATCGGAACCATGTTTAAGGAGATATGCTGATGATATTGTCTTATATACGCAAGAGGCAAATTTGAGAATATCCTCTGCGACATAAAGCTGGTGTCAAATCGGTGAGACTTAATGTTAACCCAGCTAAAACTACCTTAGTAGTATTCACTAGGAAAAAAAACCATAAAAATGGATAGGCAAAATATAGATTGGAGAACGGAGGTTAAATACCTACGCTTTACCCTAGACAATAAACTTCTATGGAACAGACATGAACTTTAAGTAACCAACAAGGCCAAAAGAGCTCTGATGGTGTGCAGAAACTTTGCAGGGAAAAATTAGGAATGCAACCCAAAAATACTGCTTTGGATGTATACAGCGATAGTGAGACCGATCATCACTTATACATCAGTAGCTTGGAGCAAAAGAACTAATCTGGCCACCGCGAGAATTAACCTCTCGAAAGTGCAAATATTAGCATGCGTATGCATAACGGGCTATGAAAACCTGCACAACAACACTATCAAGTAAGATTGGACTTGCCCCTCTCCATAATTGTACTAGAGGGCGTGGCAAAAAGAACAACTCAGATGGTCAAGGAAGGAGATATAGGCATAGCGTCAGTCTCCTGATGTGATCAAATGTGGGACTGCCCGGGTGATATGTTAAAAAAATTCAGCTTTGTAAAGGAATTCATCATAAAGAGTAAACAGGAGCGAGTGGAATGATAACCATCTTGAACTTAAATAGAATCCATCAAATGATATAACTAAGGCTCCAAAACGGCAGAGGAACTGAATAGGAATATATGGGCTAGAAACACATTTTCGAAAGCTTGGGAAAATCAAGTATATTCAGGCGGAGATACACGCTATTGAAGATGTGTTCAGTTCAATATTGATAGAATTATCGAAAGCAGGAATTATCATCATGTCTGAAAGTCAACGCATCAAGGCGCCGAGTTCATATGAAATCAGTTCAAGATGGTCTGGAATGCTAGGGAAATTAAATGAGCTAGGCAGAAGAAATAAGTAACCCTCCTGTAGGTTCGTGTTACAAGGAGTGGAAGGAAAGAAATAACGATAACCTGCAAAAAAGGGTCTGGAATGCTTTTTTAGGGCTGAACCCTTTGCGGGTTAAGTAGCAGTACAATACTGAGAATTAAAAACAGAGAATGGAGCAGAGAAAATCCAGTTATGGAGAATTCCAGGAATGAGGCAAAGTAAAATTCTTCTGGGAATTATAACAGAAGAGGTTTACAGAAGCATCAACTGAGTAAGAACAATGTTCGATATTAACAGAATACTTCAGACATGTAAACTAAAGGACACCTGAGTAAGCTTGGATTGAAAAGAATCCTGAATGTAGATTTTGTGGAAACAGGAATGAAACACCATCCACCTCCTCTCAAACTGCGAAGCAACTCTAAAATCAAGACTAAACTGGGGCCCTTTGACATCTAACATTTTAAGAATAGAATTGAATAAACACTGTTAAAGCAGCAAGAATAGGCGACACAGAACCAGAAGAGGTTTACAGAATGCATCAACCTGAGTAAGAACAACGTTCGCATATTAAGGAATACTTTCAAGCCATGATAAACTGATATTAGGATATTTGAGTAAGCTTCGATTCGCAAAGGAATCTGAATGTAGAATTTGTGGGGAACAGGATGAAACACCCATCCATCTTCTCTCGAATTGCGTAACATTATGCAACTCTTGAGGGTTCAGTAGGGACTGATCTCCAAAAATAATTTAACACTCGTGTTTTTTGATAAATTAAAATACCTAATTAGCAGGGCGGAAATTGTTCAAAAATCATAAAAGGCTATTCTTTCCGCATTTAATTCTCTTGGTTTGTGTGTTGGGTTAGTAAATTAAAAGTCCAAAACCCTATATTCCAATAAGTTAGAAATGAGTTATGTTGTTTGTAAATTTATTAGACAGCGCCATCTATTGATCTTCGCCCTTTAAGGCCTCCTCTTAGCTAATCGCTCGGTTTACACAAGGTTTATGTTATCGGGCATAAGTGTCACATGTCAGATAGATTTAAAATATTGTCTTTTTTCAAGGGATTTGATACAGCCTGGGCATTTGCATGCTTTTATCTCCATGCTAATCATTATCATGATTCTGGAAAAGTTCGGTTATCACGACTAACCTGTACTGATAACACCTGTTATCAAGGACCATACCAGGCTCAATTAACGGGATATTGACGTCAATTAAACCTCATTTCACGCCACTCTGCAACCTGGGTAATGACTTTTTCTTTTTGTTTACGTCTTTAACTATTTTTATGAATTAGATTCTAAGTAATCATGAAGTTAGTTGATGAAGGTAGATAGAGTAATAAAAAGTAATAAACGAAAGAACGAGTTTTATTACTCTTATCTAACCTTTATTTTTATAAAATTAGCGTCAAATATTTAACTTGATTTGATTGGTGTAAATGGAGGATTCGTTAGGTAATCTGCCTTATTAAAGAACAGAGTATAGAGTAATTTACGAAAAATAATAATCCTGCCTGTATACTTAAAAATCGGAAAAAAAAATCAAGCTGATACAAAAATGAAAAAAAAAAAAATTATATAATAAGAACAATTGGACAAGTACGAGTGAATTATTATTCTGTGACTGTACCAGTATGGGGAGAGCTGGGGCCGGTTCGTAACCCTCCTGACACAGCGAAGGTAGGGTGCGCATGATTTCCGAAGGTGTTAACACCCGTATGTGCTGATCGACGGCAGCAGACGAAGAATTGAGCGTGATGGAGGACATGGGAATCGGTCGCGGATTCGGGTCGCCGTGGTTCGGCTGGTAGTGGGGATTGACGGTGACGTTGGGGGCGGGGCCGTTGTGATCGGTCGAGCCGAGAAAGTGATGGTGGGTCCCGTGCACGGTGAACTGTTGCTGGGTTATGGACGTGGAGGGGGTAGCGAGTGGTGGTGATGAGGAGGCTGTTGAGGTTGGTGGTGGTTAGCGTTGTTGGGATTGTTGTTGCTACTACTCATGATGGACGTAATGGTGGTGGTGATGGTGGCCGCGTTGTGACCGTGGTGGGGGGATTGTGACGACACAGAGCTTGCGGAAGTGAACGAAGTTAGTGATTGCTGTGACGATGATCTAGAAGGATTGTTATTGTTATTGGTCTGGTTGTGATTCTGTTGCTGTTGGTTATCTAAATTGTTATTGTTTGCCGCAGTAACGGTAGCAGCAGTAGTAGTGCTGACGGGCTTGCACACCTCTGCCGTAGTAGTAACGGCCCCCGCTTGCATCATCTGATGGTGCTGATCTTTCGGCAGGTGTTGCTGCTGCTGCGGCTGTGGAAGCTGTGGTTGCGGCTGCGATTGTTGTTGTTGTTGTTGTTGCGTCTCGCGCTGCTGATAAGCGGTATTTTGGGTGATGGTAGCGGGTAATTGCGGCGACGGTTGCTGTTGTTGAGAGGGACTAGCGCCGCTAGCCGTGGCCGTCGGAGGCTGGTGGGCGTGAGTGGCCGCGACGATGGGCGAATGGCCGTTCGCGCCTGCGCTCTCCTTGCTGCTGATCTGCTTCGGGAGAGGTAATAACACAAAGATAGAAACGGGGGGACAGATAGAGTAAAATGTAAAATATTATCACGATACATATAACAACAGGCGACATCTGTTGGCGTTTCTCTTTTATATACTTTCTAAAACGTATATTTTCGCTACACTACGTGCTGTTTTCGTATTCTAGAATGAGAGCTATAGACGGAATCGGGGCGACAGACACACGGGGACACAGAGACGCAGATTTTTAGTAATGCGCAGTAGCTTAAAAAAAACAGCAAAACAATATTAAGGAGCACATATATGAGATCGCTGAAAAGTTGTTTTAGATGAAAAGGAGCGTACAGTTTTACATTTTTTTTTCTATTTAATATATCATTTCTTAACAATAAAATGATGTCCATGACAATAAAATGATTATTGTTACACATTAAGACTAAATAGTCAATTATTTCACCACCGAGTTTAGATGTTGCTTTAAATAAGAAAATACACAGAAAATACAAGTTATTCAAAACTGACAGTTTTTATTTTAAGTCATAGATTAGTGATAGATAGATATAGAAAATTGTAAATAAACAAACAAAAAATTATCAACTCCATTGTAATGTTGCTACGTATCCTGACAATTATTGATTTTTTTTTGTAAATGGTGACACCGTATTTTTAACACAACTATTGGAAGATCCCAACATTCTGTACAAAACAAAATGTTATAACTATTTTTCTTTTTCAAAAGTGGAACGTTCCCTATTACAAATAATAAACAACCTAAAATTTTACAAGCAAGGTAAGTTATATTTTACTTCTTTACATATTTTTGATTCGTTAATGTTGCCTACTAGATAACATATTATTTATATTGGAGACGAATAAATCTATACAGGAAACATTAGAATGAGTTACTTATTCACACAATATCTTTGGTTATATACAGGTGTCCCACCGAACTGACACATTAGATTTTTTTGAACTTCTAGCAGGAATTTCATTTTAAACTTGCAGTGTAGTCATGGCCCGCCCACTGTGGTCTATTTAAGGGAAAATATTTTAACTTTATAGCACTTTCGAGTATACAGGTTTGATATCAACTTTCTTATTTTAAATGGAATGGTACAATTTTTATCGGTACAATGAATGTATCGAGTCATTTGCAATTAGGTTAGAACTCAACCGTTTTTTGAGATATTTGCAATGTTGTTGTTTCTTTGACGTGTGCACTGTTTCAAGTGAAATTAAATAGCTGATGAGGTATCAGATATTTAGTGGTTCTACTAATGTTGATGTAAGTAAAAGACTAGGTAGAAAGTGCGTTTGGCAATAAGATCAAACACATACAGGGTGTTCGAAAACGCATCTCCAATGTGGATACTTTTAAACCAACAAACTTTTTTATTGAAAATAGAACATGGTATTTTACTACAGTATTTGAATGCAGTATAAAATTCTACATCGATTGACATTAGGGTTTGGTATACTATATTTTGATAGTTTTGAGATATTAGATTTATTGCCTAAATATGACTAATTTCAAGTTTCGAGTAAATAAAATATTTTTTCCTAAAAACACTGTATATTATTTTTAGAATGATGCGTTATCTTTTTTGGCATTGCTTGGTTTCCATACCTGAATATTATCATTGGAAGTTTTCTAATTATTAGCAATTTTATAATTGTAATTATAAAATATTAATAAGCCATTAATTTTTATGTGACAGCAAATTACATGTTAACATTTTTGCCCGCTTATTAAATACATCGAAAATAAATCAAATTAAAAAAAAAAACTAAGAAACTATTATTCTGAAAGAACATTTATATTGGACATTTTCGAAAACTTTTAATAGATTGTTCCTGATTGATGTTATCTGTCTGTATCGTATAATACCTAGTTTAATACAAAAACCCAAGAGGCTGCATTATTTTCGGAGACTTCATGTCAGACGGCTCCCCTACAAAGAAAATACCTGGTCTAGCAAGTGAACAATATTTGAAATATTATAGGTGCATTTAGGATATCTGCTTTAATTTCCCTTTGTATTTTATTTTTTTGAGCTTTTATTCATTGCAAGTAAGTGTAGGTATCTAGTCATTGTTACATTCTTCATGAATGTAGAATAAGTCTAAAATGTTATTTGTATATGTAACTTTCAATGTTTTTTTTTTTATTTCTTTCGATCTACAATATTTTACTTGTTAGAAAAAAATGTGTGAAGAAGTTGACAGCATTAGGACTTACTATAAAAGATATGACTTATTATACTGCCATAGGTTTATCACTGCGCAATTTGGTAAATACCAACAATGGATATCCACTTTTGTTTTTTAGCAACATCTCATGGCCTACTAATATCTAATAATTAATGTACGTTCTTTATGACTAAAAGACATTACTATTAGTAAGAAACTAGTGAACGTCAGATTTCTAAAACATAAATATTTAGATAGGTTAAGCAAATAATGTACAGGGTGTTTTGTAGGAAAAAACTTATTTTTATTTT
This sequence comes from Protaetia brevitarsis, assembly GCA_004143645.1. Lineage (NCBI taxonomy): Eukaryota > Metazoa > Arthropoda > Insecta > Coleoptera > Scarabaeidae > Protaetia > Protaetia brevitarsis. The sequence goes on from RXPK01000167.1 coordinate 2,495,993, forward strand.
GTTTGAAACTTGGAATTTAGGCATATTTCAGCATTTTTGCCAATAAATAATATAATATAATAATACTTTATTGTCATGGTTCCAAGAGCATCACATGTCGTAGCAAAAAATGTACATAATAAAAAATACATATATATATATAATATATATATATATATATATATATATTATATATATATATATATATAAAACTTAAAACATATACACATTAAAAGTATCCAATGTTAAATATACTAAAATGTAATATAAAAAAAAAAAAAAATAAATAAACATGAAGTGAATTAAGTTTACACAAGGTACTCGTCGACAGTGTAGTAAGTATGCTTTAATAAATATTTTTTAACCTCATTTTTAAAATGATTTTTATTAGCAAGAGATTTTATATGCTCCGGCAATTGGTTATAAATAATAATAGCCTGATACGTAGGACTGAACTCATAAAATTTTGTTCTATGGGAGGGAATACTCAAATTATTACTGCCTCTTGTCGTCATGCCACTAAATACGTCACAGTTTCTTATAAATTTATTTTCATCGTTTTTATAAAAGACCAGAATTTCTTGTATAAAGAGACCAGCCAGCGGCAAAATACCGAGATTCCCAAACAAAGGTCGACACGAGTCTGTAGGTGCAACTCCCATCATAATTCTAATAATTCTTTTTTGCATTATAAATACTTTCTTGGCAGATGGAGTGCAACCCCAGAAAATAACACCATACCGCAGTCTGGACTCAACATACGCATTAATAAAAAATTTATTGAATGTAAAACTGACACTTCCTCGAAGCGATCTAACAGCGTATAATGCCGAGCAAAGTTTGTGTTGGAGCACCTCACAAGGTTGCTCAAACTTAAGCCGCTGATCAACAGACAAACCTAAGAAATTCACGGAGTCACTCTCGGGTATACTTCTACCGTTAAAACGAATGTACAGGCTTGAGGAGTTGTTATGAATAGTTGGAACAAAATGTAGTAAACCTGTCTTAGCCCCGTTCAAGACAAGCCCATTCAAAGAAGTCCATTCAATCATGGCGCTCACGACACTATTACACACCACCGATGCTTGCGCTATCGACGTTCCAGATACAATACAACTAGTATCATCAGCATACTGTGACAATGAACTGTACTGTAAATGCTAGTACTTCAAAAATTATTAAGAATAGGTATACCAAACCCTAATATCAATCGATGTAGAATTTGGCGCTACATTCAATGCTGTAGTAAAAAATATCATTTGAAAGAAAGAAGGTTTGTTAGCTTAAAGGCATCCACATTGGAGGTGCGTTTTTGAACACCCTGTACGTAAATCAGTGATTATTGCTATACCACCTTATAGCTACGTCCTTGTATTTACATTGACTTTAATAGAATCACTAAATATCTGCTATCTCATGAAATATTTGATTTTATTTGAAAGAGTGCAAATATAAAAAAATCAACGAAAATGAAAATATCTTAAAAACGGTCGAGTTTAGGGATAAGGAACCTTATATAAACTAGTTGCAAAAGACTCGCCAAATCATTAGACCGATAAAAATTTATACCATTCCATTTAAAATAAGAAAGTCGATATCAACACCCTGTATACCGAAAGTGCTATAAAGTTGAAACATTTTCCTTAAATAGATCACAGTAGGCCATGTCTACATTGCAAGTTTCAAAATCAAATTTCTGCTAGAAGTTCAAAAAAAAAAACTAATATCCCAGTTCGGTGGACACCCTGCATATTCAAAACCAAAATCGTGTTTTACTATATCTTATAGAGCAATAATTTATAGATAATTATTAATTATGACCAAAGAAGGTGCAATAAAACCATTTTTTAGAAAACCAAAAACACGTTAGAAATGATATGTTTATATCTTGAATTGCGCTATATAAAATAATCAAATTGAACTTATTTTACGAATCATTACCGCGGACCTGCGTCAAGAAACATCATAAGTGATGCCAGCAACTCAGCACCTTTTCATCTAGCACAACATTCATATACGCAATATTGTCTTATATTTTTCGCACGTTTTTTTAAGTTACTGCGAGCTTAAGCGTAGAGTTAATCACAATTCGTATTAATCAGGTGGTAATCGCCACAGGGGATGATTACGCATCGAAATGAAACATCGCAGGTAAATCATTCAAACGAAAAATATAAATAAGACACAAACGTAGATGTGTTAGTAACACACACAAAAAAAAAAAATAACAACCACAGCAAAAACCCAGTGGACATGAATGGACACACAGAAATCATATACATAGATGTTTAATACGTAATGTATTTATATAAAACAAAAACGATAAATAATAAACGTTTTCGAATTTGAGCGGATGTTAAATTATTAAATTTTAAAACAATAATTCAATGTTTGCTTTAAAGAAAAAAAAAAAGATGGGAGTACTTACCTGTTGCTGCTTCTTCATTCTCAACGCGGACCTATTATCTTTGGCTTGGTGCAAATAGGGGGCCTTCTGTTCGGGACTGAGGGTTCGCCACTTCTTAATGATCTGTTTGTATCTGTCGCTCCACGAAGGGAAATCGGTTTTCCACTCCGGATGGTTCATGTTGGCGTAAAGGACGGCTGATATCGTGGCCCCAGCACCGAGACCTTCGTCCGCTTTCATCTTCTCCGAAGAGCGCTGGTTGTACGTGGACGGTACCACGGCGTTATCGAGATCAGTGGCGTCGTTCACGGTCACCCAAGGGCTCGGGGGTTCCGAGAAGGCCGGGCTAAACTGCGGACTACTACAGATAGAATTAATATTAATTAGTGATTTTTAATCTTTTGAGTATTGTTATTAATGAAATAGAGTACAGAATACAAAAAAAAAATAGACACTCTTACAAGGAAAGGCATTTAAGTTGATCTCTCTGATTTTGATAAAATATGATAGGAATGTAGAACACCGTAAAATATTTGATACGTATTGCTGAGGTTAGACAACCCATTTTCCGCTGAGAGTATTTTAAGTTGCATAGTCTGCTTATTTATTGCTTTCCTTGTACAGCTGATTTTCAATTTACCGAAAATTTTCACAATTTTATTTTGTGTTGAATAAGTTTAGTTTAAGAGTTTATTGTATCATTTTAATTTTGTAGTGCTATTTTTTTTTATTTAATCCATTCACTCAATTGTCTATTGTTCGCTTGCGCTGATTTTATGCGTATTCTATTAAATATTGTCGTTGAAATGTTATACGTCTGCGTTGTACGATTTTGAGAGAGGGATTTTTGCAAGAAAAACAATTGTAGAATTTTGTTAAGGACTTCCTTGTTCGACTATTGACGTGAGTAGACGTATTTTTTTTTAAATCTTGGTTGCCATTTTGTAATCCATTTTGATTATTGTAAAATTAACTGTCTTTTATTTAGTCAACCAAGGAACTTTTATTATAATAATTGTTAATATATTGGAGTGTGCACTTTATAGATATAAGATCAATTATTATTTTTTGTTTAGGAAGATTTATTTAAGTTTTTTCTCTCGTTTAGTTTGAAGAGTTAATTTTCTGTTATTCAATTTTGCTGTTTCATTTTATTTTTCAATCATCAAGATCAATCACCCCGGTTGGGTGAGAAGCTTTGTTCTTTCTTTTAGCTTTTTCTTTTTTTTAGTGAAACCACGTGGATAGAATTTCAAAGGTTGTGTATTTTGGATAATCTTCCTGAACAAAACTTATTCTTTTTCTATTGCATAGAAATAAAGCAGTTGTCCTATTTTAATTTAGAGTCAAGTGCAATTTTTATTTTAGAGCAGAACCTTCAGTTCAAGGTTTTTTTCTGCACCATTGTAAGTTAACCCATTTTGTAAAATAAATTGATTGTTTAGTAGCGTCACTGGGTTAAAAATTCTGTTCTTTTATTTCATTTTAAACCCTTTTCAATTTTTCTGGTAATTAAGGAAGTCTGATTTCATTCATTCACAATTTACTTTTCGTGGTTAGATTCAAGTTTTAATTTGCGAGGGTAACTCTGAGGTTAATAGTTCTTTTGCGTTCTTTAAAATTTTATCCGTTGAGCTAGCTAATTTTTTTTTTTTTCATTTTAAAATTTCATTTTGCATTTTCATTTAATTTAATCAGTACACAGCACAGTTTTTAGTGTCCCATATTTGTTTCTAGGGGATGGTATGGCGATTCAAAGTTTCCCCCAAAAACACATTTATTTTTTTATTTTTTTTTAGAAGAGATATCGAGATCAGGTAAAGATCGAATCCTTCCTTGTTAGCAGCCGTACGTTTTAGGTGGAAAAAGGAACAGTGACGCACCAAATTTTATAATAATAATAATATGCATTTATTGTATAACTCATATATCATACTCATATCAAAATCGGAGATCGATAGGGTGTCTTTACTTGTTAGAAAAACGACATATCTGAAACATTGGGTACGTATTTTAACAGTTACAACACGGTATTTAACTCATCGCACATTAAAACAAAAAATATTGCTTATACATCAACATACAGGGTTGTCAAAAAATGTGAATACACAATCTTCTAGCACACAGATGACTTCTTCTACAATTTTGAAATTTTGTATACTGAAACTAGATTTTTTTCTGAATATTTTGAAATAAATTTGCACTATAACAAATGTCATTAGAATTAGGTCGTCGTCTTAGATTATTCTTACTAACAATATGAGTCTTGGGTTATAAAATCATAAATTTTGTCCATTTGCGACGACATGGAACTTGCTCGAATTTATTCAAAAAAAAAATTAAAAAAAATTATCTTTACGTCTGTTTTGGGAAACCAGGATTTTTTTATTACCACTTTATTTTTGTATGTTCGACAAAAATATTTTCTACAAAAAAAAAATCTTGTATTAAATTTGCGCATAATTCGAAAATATTTTCATTTGCACAGACTATCCCAAAAGATTTGCAGTGCAACCTTTGATGCTAGGAAAATAACGACTGACCAAAACTTTGTAATTTCGTCACCAGAGGCGTCTTAATCTCAAGCGTCAGCAAACAATGCTTGTAAATATACAAAGAGAAGCGCGATGAACACATGACCTTTGTAATTATATTAACCTATTTATTATATTTTATTATTATTAGTCATAGGGAAATTATTTTAGTTAAGGCAGGGACATTTCGATTGCCACGGAATTCATATAGTACTTAGAATAGGTAGCCTTGTGTAGTACTTTTAAGTGGAGCACCAGGTTTTAGATTGATTGTAATTATTTAGCTCTTCCTCACATTATTCGGCCATTTTATTCAAGAACTCCTTATAAGTACAATCAAATCAAAAAATAATAACAGGGAAAATAAACGATAAGTAAAGATACATCTTTAATCTGCCAATGATCGCGTATGCGCAGATTCCAAAAAAACTGTTTTTAAATTTAATCAAATTTAGGCCAAACTCTGCGAATGTAAATCTCCAGCCGAAAAGGCCCCAGCATCTCTGTCACATCCCAGATAACATATAAGCTTACGACAAGCTTGTCATTTGCTTAACTTTCACTTGTCGACGACAAGCTTGACAGTCAAGGGTTATGACAACGTTGTGATAAGGTCATTATATCATTTACCGTGACTTTGTGTATTTCCGGAATGATTCAGTTCACTCGTTTATCGAGTATTGTTTTTTTCTTTTTCACGAAATAATCTCATAGGGATATTAGCAGCATAAATAGATCTACCTTAAAATTTTTACTGTCTGTTAATATTTTTATTACAGTTAGATCGCTAAACTTTCGAAAATAAAAGATACTTCACAAAATTGTTTTACCATTTAATATTTGGCGGAAACTACAAAGGTAAAATTATGTCAATCTCTGCGCAAACCAAAAAGGTTGCAATATCTTTATCGCATACCGCAAATGGTATTTTCTTTAGGGACGATAATTCGTTTCATCGCGGGCTACAATTCGTTTTAATTATCTAGGTGGTCAAGTTTGTGTTATATCTCAAAAACTAAAAAACAATTTAACCTTTTATTTTCAGCGGTGGATTCGCTTCAAAAAAAAAAAAAAAAAAAAAAAAACATTAATTTTTTTGTAATAAAAAAGTTATGGCGACTTCAAATAAGCAAATTTTTGAAAATCTTCTTGTAACTTGAAAACTGCTTAACCTATCAAAAATCGGTTTTTAAATTTATACTTGTCTCAAACATCGAACCCAGGTCATGCATACTTATTTTTCGATATCTACGCTAGAAGTACCCTGAACTCACAATCGCATCGAAATTGGCCCACGCTATACTTTTTGTTACATTCACAATAGTTTCTTGTCTAAAATAACTATGTCGATAAAGGCTATATCCAATATTTCAAATCTACCATTTTTCGTTTGATTAATATCCAATTTAAAAAAAAAAAATTTGCATGAATTTCAATTAGAATTTAAAGCGGTACACTATGAAAGACTTACTTGCTGTATTCTGATTGGTAGGGAGACTGCGGTGGAAAACTCAACGGCGAACTCAAACTATTTTGATTCACCACGTTCGGCAAGGTGTTAGGTCTGACTGCGGGCGTCGACATAGGATGGGTGATCATCGCTTGCTGTCCGGCCGTGGCGGTGGGAAACACGCCCGTCGTGGCATTGGAAAATATGTTGCTCTCTTGAGATTCTTGCGATTCGTCCGTTAGAACACCCTGAAAATGATGTGCACGCTTTAGAAACGGCGCAAAGTGGAAAAGTGTGGCATTCACCTTGAACAGGATATCTTCGACGTCCTTACTATTAATATTTGGAATAGTCTCTAGGTTAAAATGAGGTCCCAGAATATCACTTAATTCGTCTTTGGTATCTTTGGAGTTGGATGCCGCTCCGGATAGGCTGTCTGAAATATCGGCCGCGTCTGCCAAAGTTGTATCTGTAACAAAACACATAAAATTGCTTGGAGAAGGATTAAGGAGTTTATCATCGACAACCGAAACGACATGAAGACCGCTATTGATTAGTCGCCTTTTTGATATCTACAATTGCATAATTTGGGTCCTTACAGCTGCATATTATAATTAGAAATAATAGATAGACAGGATATAAATTTTAAAATTCACATAACGGAATAGTAGAAGTTAGATAGAAGCTTTTGACGATCGTTGACAGAATTAGTGTTGGTGAAGTTGTAAAATAAATTCGTAAATCGATGTTTGTCAAAATTCATAGATGGCGTTAGTTTCGTCAAATTATCCGAGATCTGTAATTTATTTATTCCAAAATCTTGGGGCTAAATGGCTAAACCAGCGAAGAGTTAAGACAACAAGGGTCACTTGTCGTTTTCAGCTAGTCCGCCTGCAAGAATTTGGCGTTGACACAGAGAAGACACCACTCCCGGTCATTGTTCTGACATTGATTTTGACCATAATTGAGGATAAGTGAGAATAATTAAACACTAATACATATTGGAGTAATTCCAGTGTGTTTTTAATTCAATTTATTATTTCGTTTGTTCCTTGCTGTTTTGTAATGTAATATTACCAGTAGAAATATCTTTATTACCAGAAACCGAATTATATGCAAAGTGCATATATTTTATTTTTTGCATATTTCTAATTATAGTCTATATGTAGACGTATTACACTAATTGAATTTAATTAGTGTTAATTAGTGATTGCATATTTAACCTTTTTCTTATCCTTTCTATTAGTAAAAATTCCTAGTAATTCCTAATGTAGATCGACAACCGACAATTCTCAGAACGATAAATCTTTTACATTGGTTTCTCTAATACTTTTTTCCAAGAACTGCACGTGTTTAATTTCGCCTAGCAGAAGGGATATGGTAAATACGTTTTATTATTATTAATTCCCAAATAAACCATTCATTCATTGAATATGTTTGAGCGAAACAGCATGTAATTGTGTTACGTTTTTAAATACTGTGCGTACATACAATGAGTATAGCGAACAAAATTTCTTTATGGATTAAGCCATATCCTGAACTGGTAAAGGATGGCGACAAAATATTTTGTCATGCCTGCAGTAATCTGGTAAGTTTAATTTTACTAAAAGCTTTACAATTGTTTTTAAATTCTTTAACTTTTGATATAAAATGATAATTGTTGTTGTAGGTGTCTTCTGAGAGAAAATACCTGATTGATCAATACGCTAAAACTCCGTCACATATTGGAAAATGTGAAAAACTAAAGCGATCCGCATGCGTGCAGCAATCTATGCGTCAATGTGTAACATCAACTTCACGAAACTCAGAACAAGAAGAATATAATACGGATCTGTATAACGCATTCATTTCGTCTAACAGCAAGCAAGATTAAACAATGTTAATTTGAAATCATTTCTGTAAAAATATTGCAAACATAATATACCTGACGAAAGTACCTTACGAAAAAAATATGTCGCATCTTGTTACCAGCAAACAATGGCAGAAATTCAATAATTGGTAGGAATAATTTTATTTATATCATGGTAGATGAAAGTACGGATAAGTGTGGCCGTTATATTGCCCATTTGTTAATAGAAATTCTTCATGAAGATATTGTAGGTAAATCATATTTAATTTATTGTAAAGAACTTCAAAAAACCAATAATGTGACAATTGCCCAATTCGTTCAAGAAGGTTCATCAAATTTCTTTTTACCTGGAAGTATATCTTGTGAAAAAAAATTACTAATGTCCGACGCTGCACCATACATGATAAAAGCCGCGCAAAATTTAATTTTTTTTTTTATAGTAACATTATTCATACCACTTGCTTAGCTCTTGGTTCAATCCGTGTAGCCGAAGCATTAGGAACCCAATTCCCTTTGATTAATGATTTAATAGCAATGTCAAAAAAGTATTTTTAAAAAGCACCTTTACGAATCCAATTTTAATTAGCAGCGATTTCCCGGTGTTAAGTTGCCTCCAGAACCGATTATACGAGATGGGACATGGTTAGAGGCTGCAATTTTTTCGTTCGATAATTTTAAGGAATAAAAAATGTAATTCTTGATATCACTGCTGACTGCATTGCTCTAGAAAATTGTAAAAAGATAGTAACATCAACAGAATTGCTACAAAACCTTTTGTATATTAAGTTCTAAATTATAGCTTTGTTTCAAGTTCCATTCGTAAACTAGAAACGCAAGGATGTCGCTCTCGGAATCAGTCGAAATAGTAGACGAATTTGATTATGCTATGTAAGAAGGTTAAGGATAATAGTTGTATTCTATATACGATAAATTTAAAAAAGTGATGAATAACCATTCATAGAAAGCCAACCTCCTGTTTGAATCTCCTAATTGTAATGTTGTATGTGAGGTTCGGTGCTTAATGGAAAATTTGCGATTGGCTTCAAAATATGCTAACACTGTAATTTCCACCTCCTCGTTGATAATGATATTTTTCTTTGTTCTTTCTCTTAAATAAAGCAATCGTGTGCCCTAAATTGTCTGTAAAGTTTTCAAAATGTAACGTCGATCTGGCTGCTTCGTATAGGAATACTGTTCTGCATAATATTCGACAGTCCTTATTGAATCTTTGCCGCATTGCAATGTATGGCTTCCAGCATATCGCATTTTCTCAAATGAGAAAATTCCATGGTGAGATATTATCTCATATTTAGAATTAAATATAACGAAAACTGTTCAAACTACTGATGATAATAATGTAATAATAACAATTAGAAGCAAAGAACACAACACAAAAATGAAATAAACTTTTTTTAATAATTAAACGTGTAAAAGATTTAAGCTCAGTGCGTTTTTGACAGTTTCAAACAACATACCACTTGTTTTGACTTAAACTGAAAGAAGCCCACTATAAATTTTACATATCTTTGGCATCAATTAAAAAGCACCATAATTTCTTTATTATTCGTTTTAAGACAATATTGTATTAAAACTTTTGCATCACAAATTAAAATATCTTCAATGTTTTAAAAACAATATACAGGGTGTTTAATTTAAAAATATATAGATTTCCAAATTTCTCGGAAATGCGTCATGCAATTGTTTTTTCGTATATTGCATATTAATCAGCGTTAAAAACACTAATACTTTACTAATTTAAACTACTTTCTAGAATAGATACGACTAAAGCATGTATTTTTTTAAATAGGACACCCGGTATATTTTTACATTTTAAGTTTTCTCCTAATTATTGGCTATAACAAGTATAAAACACTGTCTCCGTAAAATCACCATTACGAGAGCTGTAAAGAAAATCAGCCTCAGTCCATTGAGGTGTTCACAAAACATTCTACAATGGCCAACTTTGTTTTTAGAGTACAGAGTCGGTTAAAAGGAGAAAGTTGGTGTACTTTTCATCTGCAGTTGGTGCTATGGCAAGAAACAAAAGAGCGCTTGGTTGCTAAGATACGAGTAAAGCATGTATTTTTTAACTGGAAACACGCTTATGAATAAATGGGCTTAGCCGCTTGAACAGCATTTGATCATTGAGAATCGGAAATCGAGGCCGATATTATTTGCGATAGGTCACCCGACTTATAATCCCTTTGGGATTTCTTTTTATGAGGAGCTATTAAAACACGTGGTA